>MDKI01051318.1:0-18881 GCA_005239505.1 Nicotiana paniculata | reverse complement strand
TATCAGTTTTATGTTAGTCCATTAGTGGAATAATTTGCACTTGGATGTTGAATCTGACCTCTTTTATGGTCAGGTTCTCTCTATAAGTGTGCAGAAAATATGCGTTCAATTGGGTCTCTTTGGTCAATAAACAGATTCAACAAGCAAGTCTCTAGATAGGTTAGTATTAGCACTAGGGTAGATGAATTTGACCTATTAATGGTCAAATTCACCCCATGATAATGCACAAAAGTAGTATAAATGGCTGAAGTCCCTTCAAAAGGGGTATAAAGTATGTAGTTGTTAAGGGCATTAGAGTGAGAATCTGAATCCTTGGATGATCAGATTCATCCTCTAAAAATGCCCAGATAAGCAAAGTTCCTATAGAGTTTAGGATTATGTTGGTATTAGCGCTTGGGTAGATGAATCTGACTCTTTAATAGTAAAATTCACCCCTAGGTAGTGCATAAACAGTAGCCTAGGGTGCTAAAAATCACCCTTTACGGATATAAAGTGGATAATCAAAGGCTCCTTAGAGGAAAGAATCTGAATCCTTTATTATGGTCAGATTTATCCGCTTAAAATGCCTAAAGAATCAAGTTAAGGAATTAATATGAACTGAAGGTCCAAAGTATGAAAATGACATTCCAGAGTTGAGTTGATCCTTTTATGATAATATTCACTCAGAAAGAGCATAAACTGTTCTGCCAGATAGTATGGTTTAAACACACGCAATATCAGGATTAAAATCGACCTCTTCATGGCCAGTTTGGTTTTGGTAGTTTCACAACACCTCAATTATATTGGGGTGTTCTACAGATTACAAAGGGAAGGCTCAAACGTAAAGGCCTCAAGGGAGTTTCGAGTCAGCAAATTAGTTAGAATCTTATTTCTAGTTTCTTTAATTTTGGAAAGCATAAAGCGGCAGTCAAGTTATAATTCCTCTGTATTTAGTTAGCTTTTCATTGTAATGAAATTTAAGACTGGACTGCACGTTTAATTTCAGTTTTATTCATGTCCCTGGAATTTCGAGTTTACAATTTTGTCTGTTCTGCAAATGATGATTAGACAAAAGAACGTATGTCAAATTTGTATAAACACCCCGTTTGGATTTTTTAGGAAAAAATGGTTATTTCAAATTCAGTAGAGTTTCAACATGAATAGAATCAGTAGATTATCATGTGTCTCATAAAATCTGTGAAAATCAATGTATCCATACGTGTGAATTATAAACTTTTTCAGAAACATGAGATCAGTTTTGTTTTAAATTGCTAAGAATCACTGTCTCGAAAATTAATAAGACTGCCTACGGTTCAATCTTTTTGCTAAGAAATCATAAAAGTTTTGAAAGTAGCATGAATTTGCCTTGCCAATCCATTTCAGAATTAACGAGTATTGTAGATTTATGTTTAGGCTGCCAAAAATGGAAAACCAGTACATCCGTTGTGTTATGCTCATAAGTGTATGTATGAATGAACGTGTATTTTTGATTACCATATTTCCTATTTATTCATCAAACTGGAAAGTAAAGATTATTAAGACTTAGTTGAATTTCCTGAACTAGTGACCTCCCTATAAATTAGCCACAATTAGGATTGGCCAAAAAGTCGAATGATAACTTGGGATAAATATGGACATAGCCCAAGATTTGTGTCCTTTAGAATTGAAGCTTAAACAATCTTCCGCATATCCTTTAGGTCGAAAAATACATCTTTAGGTTGAAATTTGGGAAAGAATGAACTATTATCCAAGTTACAATAAAACTACACTCGGGAGTGGCAACTCATGCCCCCGACCCCCTAACTCTAAATAACTAATGAAAACACACATAGAAATCACGAGTGCATTTCATGTGACGTTTTTGCTATGTCCCCAAAAATAACAAGTGTACGCCATCGTAACTTGTCCAAGATAAATCCATAAACGTCTTAATCAATCTTAAAACCAAAACGCTCTTTCGAAAAAATAGAAAACTTAAATATTGCCTCAAATATGCACTATAAAATCGTCATGACGATAGTCTTGACCACGTAATCTACACTTAGGTGTGACAACTCATGTCCCTGTCTTCAACTTCAAACTATAATAAAAATCACATGTTGTAATTGCGGGTGCATTTCATGTGGCGAAGTTATAATGTGTCCAAAAACAAATAAGTGCATGCCATCGTGACTTATTTCAATATAAATTCATAAATATTAAAAGCGTTTAAAAGTGAGAATGTTAAAAGAACAATAGGCTAAAATATGTAAATATTCGGATAATTTAGGCCATATATTAATAGTTAAGCGATCGTGCTAGAACCACGGAACTCGGGAATGCCTAACACCTTCTCCCGGGTTAACATAATTCCTTACTCGGATTTCTGGTCACAGACAATTTAAAACAGAGTCAAAATTTCCTCGGTTTAGGATTTCATACATAAACGGCGTCCCGGAGCATCGTCAAAAATTCGAGTGGCGACTCTGAATTTAAATAAATAATCCCAAAATCGAATAATGTTAATTTAATTGGAAATACTCCCTTATTATCCCTTCATTATCCCGGGGATAGTGAAAAAGGAGGTGTGACACATATTACCACTTACACTTGTGGTATTAAAGGTAACGATTTAAAGGATGACGAGATTGAGTCTGTCTTATTGAAAAAATTTGGAGAAACACTGTCGAAGGGGGCCATGATGTGGTATCATAACCTACCCCCGAACTCGATAGATTCGTTTGCCATGTTGACAGACTCCTTTGTGAAGGCACATATTGGTGCCATCAAAGTCGTTACAAGAAAGTCTGATGTCTTCAAAATCAAACAAAGGGAGAACGAGATGTTAAAGGAGTTCGTATCTCGCTTTCAAATGGAGCGAATGGAATTACCACCATTCTCCGATGATTGGGCAGTACAGGTCTTCACTGAGGGCTTGAACGAACGAAGCTCGATAGCTTCGAAGAAGCTAAAATTAAATTTGATCAAATATCCCGCGTAACTTGGGTGGATGTCCACAACAGGTACCAATCCAAAATAAGGGTTGAGGACCACCAATTGGGAACCCCCTCGGGTTTAGTATACCCAAATAGGTTGTTTTCCAAAGAATCCAGAAAGAGAGTCAAGGGCGAGCAAGGAGCGATATCAACCATATGTCGGAGATCGAAGAAACACTTCGAGACGGGACATACCTCGTAGTGATCGAGGGACAGATCGAGGCAAAAATTCCCGGGGACTTATGAGCAAGACCGGGTTTGACAGGCAATCAAGACCAATGAAGGCGCCCCGGTTGTCGGAATGTAACTTTAACATCGATGACTCGGATGTCATATCGATCGTAGATAAAATCAAAGATACCAGGTGGCCGAAGCCCGTGCAGCAAGATCCTTCCCAAAGGGGTCCCAACTTAATATGCAAATACCATGGCATTCACGGTCATAGGATCGAGGATTGTAGGCAGCTTCAAGAAGAGGTAGCCCGATTGATCAGAAAAGGGCACCTTCGAGAGTTTCTCAGCGACCGAGCTAAGAATCAATTTTGAGAAAGAGAGGCGAACAGGAAAAATGAATAGGAAGAACCGCAACACATCATTCATATGATCGTTATAGGAGTCGATGTCCCGCAGGGGCCCGTGTTCGAGCGAACAAAAGTATCCATGACAAGGTAAAAGCGAACTCGAATTTACATACTCGAGGATGCTCTTACATTCGGTGAAGAAGATGTTAAGGCCTTTCTCAGCCTAACAATGATGCACCGGTAATCTCTTTCCTTTTGAATAAAGTTCAAATTAAACGTGTGCCCGTGGATCCAGGTAGTTCGGCCAACATAATCAGGTTGAAAGTGGTGGAGCAGCTCGCACTGCTCGATCAGATCGCACCCGCCTCTCGATTCCTCAATGGATTCAACATGGCGGGTGAGACAACGAAGGGGGAAATAATCCTCCCAGTCAACGTGGCTGGTACAATACCAAGTTTTATGTTATTGAAGGTGATATGAGGTACAATGCCTTACTTGGAAGGCCGTGGATACATAGCATGAGGGTAGTACCATCAACTCTTCATCAAATGATGAAGGTCCCAGCAAAAGATGGTGTGAAAACGGTGTACGGAGAGCAGCATGCAGCAAATGAGATGTTCGCGGTACACGACATGACATCAACATCGACATCTCCCGCTTCGGAGAAGTCAAAAGGCAAGCAGATCCCTAAGAGGCAAGTGGCCTGTGAACAGTTGATGGAAGATGATGAATAAGACTTCATCACTCTTCGAGCCTTCGTTGCCCCCGAAAAATCCGACGCAACAAAGTCGGCGGTCAAAGAACTTGAACAGGTCGTTTGATCGAGCATCTTCCAAACCAAAAGGTATACCTGGGAATGGGATTTACCCCCGAACTCAGAAGAAAACTCATTCAATTCCTTATTAATAACATTGATTACTTTGCTTGGTCCCATTTAGACATGACAGGGATCCCACCGTAAGTAATCAGCAATCGACTAAGTGTCGACCCCAGGTTCAAATTGGTGAAGAAAAAAAGGAGGCCTCAGTCCGAGGTAAAACATGCATTCATCAAAGACGGGATAACAAAACTCCTCAAAATAGGATCCATTAGGGAGGTGAAATATCCAGAATGGTTAGCTACTGTGGTAATAGTCCCCAAAAAAGGAAATAAATTAAGAATGTGCGTGGATTACAAAGACCTGAACAAAGCATGCCCTAAGGACTCATTCACATTGCCCAACATCGATCGCTTGATCGATGCCACGGCCGGCCACGAGATCCTTACATTTCTCAACGCCTACTTTGGGTACAATCATATCCAAATGAACCCGGAAGATAAAGAAAAAACTTCGTTCATCACGAAGTATGGTACATATTGTTATAATGTAATGACTTTCGGGCTAAAAAATGCGGGAGCCACGTATTAACGCTTAGTTAATAAGATGTTTGAACATCAAATAGGCAAATATATGGAAGTTTACACTGATGACATGCTAGTTAAGTCCCTGCGCATAGAGGGCCATTTGACTCATTTGCAGGAAACGTTCGATATCCTTAGAAGGTACAACATGAATCTCAACCCCGAGAAGTGCGCCTTCGGAGTCGGATCGGGCAAATTTTTGGGCTTCATGGTGTTGAACCAGGGAATCGAGATCAATCCCGACAAAATCATGGCCATCTAGGAAATCACCGTGGTAAACAACGTGAAAGCAGTCAACGACTGGCCGGGCGGATAGCGGACTTAGGCCGATTCATCTCGAGGTCATCAGATCGGAGCCACCACTTCTTCTCCCTACTCAAGAAGAAAATAAATGTCGAGTGGACTCTGGAATGCCAACATGCGTTGGAATAACTAAAGCGGTATCTCTCGAGCCTACCTCTACTCCATACCCCGAAGGAGGACGAAACGATGTACTTATATTTGGCCGTGTCTGAGGTAGAGGTAAGTGGTGTGTTGGTTCGAGAAGAACAAGGTATGCAATTCCCTGTCTATTACGTGAGTCGGACCCTAGGAGATGCTGAAATCAGGTATCCACACTTAGAAAAATTAGCTATTGCGTTAATAAGTGCATCTCGTAAATTGAAACCTTATTTTCAATGCCACCGTGTGTGTGTTTTAATTACGTACCCCCTACGAAACATTTTGCATAAGCCCGAATTATCGGGCCGATTGTCCAAATGAGCCATCGAACTCGGGGGGTATGACATCGAGTATCAACCCCGAACGGCTATCAAGTCCCAAATTTTGGCGGACTTCGTGGCCAATTTTACGCCTGCCCTATTGCCCGAGGTAGAGAAAGAATTCTTGTTTAAATCATGCACGTCATGTGGGGTGTGGATCCTTTTCACTGACGATGCCTCGAATGTGAAAGGGTCCGTCTTGGCGTAGTTTTAAGATCACCTACGAGTGGAACAATTAGATAATGTATAAAAACTTTGAAATTGACTAACAATGAGGCCGAGTATGAGGCCATGATTGTAGGTCTTGAACTGGCCAAAATCCTGGGAGCAGAGGTCATCGAAGCAAAATGCGACTCTCTTCTAGTTGTAAACCAAGTGAACGGAAGCTTCGAGGTTCGAGAAGATAGGATGCAAAGATACTTAGAAAATATTCAAGTTACATTGCACCACTTCAAAGAATGGACCCTAATCCATGTACCTCGAGAACACAACAGCAAGGCAGATGCACTCGCAAACTTGGGATCGTTTGTCGAAGAGGGTGACATACTCTCGGGGACTGTTGTGCAACTATCAAAATCGGCGATCAAAGAAGGTCATGATGAAGTCAACTCAACAAGCCTAACATGGGATTAGAGGAACAAGTACACTGACTACTTGAAACATGGGAAGATCCCCACGGATCCAAAGGAATCGAGGGCCCTTCGAGCTAAGGCACCTCGATTTTCACTCGACGAGAATGGAACACTGTACAGAAGGACCTTCGACGGGCCACTGGAAGTATGCTTGGGACTGAGGGACACTGACTATATGCTACGAGAAATCCACGAAGGATCTTGTGGTAACCACTCCGGAGCCGATTCCCTGGTTCGAAAGGTAATCAGAGCAGGTTACTACTAGGATAGCATGGAAAAAGACACCAAGGAACTTGTTCGAAAATGTGAAAAATGCCAAATATTTGAACCGATGATTCATCAACCCGGTGAACAACTGCACGCGGTCCTGTCCCCATGGCCATTCATGAAATGGGGAATGGATATCATCGGCCCCCTACCAACGGCGCCAGGTAAAGCTAGATTTATCTTATTTATGACTGATTACTTCTCAAAATGGGTAGAAGCGCATGCCTTCGAGAAGATAAGAGAAAAGGAAGTCATCGACTTCATATGGGACCACATCGCCTGCCGATTCGGGATCCCCTCCGAGATTACATGTGACAATTGGAAGCAATTCATAGACAGCAAAGTGACGAAGTTCCTCTAGGATCATAAAATCAAAAGTATCATATCAACGCCCTACCACCCAAGCGCGAACGGTCAGCGATTCCACGAACAAACCTATCATTCGAAACCTGAAGAAGAGGTTAGAGAATGCAAAGGGAAAATGGAAAGAAGTTTTGCCCGAAGTACTATAGGCATATCGAACAACTTCAAAGTCAAGCACAGGAGAGACCCCGTTCTCTTTGGCATATGGGTCCGAGGCATTGATACCGGTTGAGGTTCGACAGCCAAGTGCCAGGTTCCAGCACGCCTCTGACGACTCAAACAATGAGGCCATGAACATTGCCCTCGAGTTACTGGATGAAAAGCGCGAAGCCGCGTTAGTTTGAATGGCCGCTCAAATACAAAGGATTGAAAGATACTACAACAGAATAACAAACCTCCGATACTTCGGGGTCGGGGACTTAGTTCTAAAAAAATTCACCCTCAACACTCGAAACCCAAATGAAGGGAAACTAGGTCCTAGCTGGGAAGGACCATACCGCATCCTCGGAGTGGTAGGCCAAGGATCCTACAAACTTAGCACCATGGAAGGCGAGCAACTGCCAAGAAATTGGAACATATCAATACTCAAACGCTATTATTTCTAAGGTATAACCTTCTCCCTTTTTATTTGTATGTTCCACACTGACCTTTGCAGATGTTCGATTGAGAAATCGAGGCATCCGTCAAATCGAAGACCTTGGGTTTTAAAGCATGCGTTGCACTCTTTTTCCCTTAGATTGGGTTTTATCCCAAATGGGTTTTACCGGCAAGGTTTTTAACGAGGCAACACCTATATGCTACCTGAGGAAGACTCAACAAATATTAAAGGTTTCTCTTCAATCAACCTCGAATACTGTGGGCGTCACCCTTGGAGGTTACCCTTTCTAAGAAAGAAAATTATACCGAAGAAGGCCTCGACAGACTAATGGTGTAATGGGCCAAACGGTCAAATGAACCGTGTCCGTGTAGAATAATCAAGCCTCCGAACATGTACATACATATCAAGTAATCAAAGAAGCCTTTTTTCTCATCAACATGTACACACATATCAAGTAATCAAAGAAGCCTATTTTCTCATCAAAACACATCGTGCCTCAAAGAAGTTTACTACTTTCATGTAAGACACCCGGGGCCCAAAAACTCTCAAACACTCGGGGATTGTCATCGACAGTCAGCTCATCGAGTCATCAAAAACTCAAATTCGTAATACCTCAACGAGGAAACTTCGGGCTAGTAAGCCCTCCATGAGGCGACATCAAATTTATAAGAACTCAACGAGACAACTTCGAGCTAGTAAGCCCTCCATGAGGCGACATCAAATTTATAAGACCTCAACGAGGCAACTTCGAGCTAGTAAGCCCTCTATGAGGCGACATTAAATTTATAAGACCTTAACGAGGCAACTTTGAGCTAGTAATCCCTCCATGAAGCGACGTCAAATTTATAAGACCTCAACAAGGCATACTCAAAATCGTAAGATCTTATTAAAAAAAAGGCATACCCCGATATTAAGCCCGAGGCTATATATTCAAATTGTAAGACCCCTAAAAAGTCATACCCTCGATATAGACACCGAGGTCATCTCACCCGGGGACTAAAGGCTACGGCCGAACATAAAGACTACGGTCATATCGAAAGGCTACGACCGAATTTAACACGGCTCGGAGATGTCCGACTGCCGCCATAAACTAAAGGCCTTCAAATACTTTGAAAAGAACCGGGTAATCAGGATACCCTCGGCATAAGCAAATGAGTTTCAATAACATCAGCTCCGAACAATGAAACGGCTTCGAAACGATCAGCCTCTAATAAAAAGGCTTCGAAACAATCATCCTTCAATAAAAAGGCTTCGAAACATTATCCTTTGAGAAAACCTCACAAGGTACTCAATTATCGTCACATATCGACTTACAATCGAGGCTCTTATTCGAGCCATCGAAGAGTCGGACGAACACAAAACATGCCAAGGCATAACTTCAAAATTCTTTAGCCAAAATGAGGGAAAACTACAGTCATATTAGAGGTCGAATCGTCCCAATCTAAAAAGCCTAAGGACCAATTTGTAAGACCTCAATGAGGCGACACCACACTTGTAAAACCTTAAAAGAGCATAGCCCCGATATCGAGGCCAAAGCCATAATGTCAAACTTATAAGACCCCTAAAAGGGCATACCCTCGATATGAAGCTGAGGTCATCTCGTTCGGGGACTAATCATAAGATCTCGATGAGGCAAAATCAAGACTATAAGACCTCAATGGCAAGCATCAAAATTCAAACCACAAAAGCAAAGACAAAGGCAAAATTAAAGTTTATGCAAAAACAAGAGGAAAGATCTCTTTATATAAATGGTGGTATGAAGGTACATTTACAACACTCTCACAGGGAGCCCTTTACCTAAAGAAAACCTAGTCTATCGTTATCATCGGGGACTTCGTCTTTTCCCCTCAGGGACTTTGCCTTCATCAACCCCCTCGGGACTAGCATCCTGGTCAACTTCTTCCCCTTCGTCTTCAGCATCGGCGTCATCATCGGTAGAAAGGAGGAACTTAGCACTAATCTCGTCTGCTTTAGCATGCTCATTCTCCTCCGAGAGACAGAGCCCTTATCATGAATCTCCTCGAGGGCCTCCCTCCAAAATCTGCATCGAGAATACTCATTGCTTCTTCTCTCTCGATTGAAAATTCCCCCTCAACTCTTTCTGAGCATCAGTAGCATCTGTTAGACGGTGCACATTCCCTTCGGAGTACTTTTCGACGTCTCACAAATGGATTTCCAGACGGAGAACAGTTTGGGCTACATTTTTGCCAATATCACAACAAGGTGTGCTGCCCCTGAAATTAGGAAAGCACCCAAGAACTTCAAGTGGGAGGATATTAAGACTCCCACAGGAATTTTTGCCTAAAAAATATAACATATATGTTAAGTTACTTGGACTCGGATTCAGGGAAAAGAAGAATTGGCGAAGCATTTCCCAGCATCAAAATTTATCTGTGACATGAGTGAATATCTTCCATTTATCTTCTCTCCACCAAGGAATGGCCCGACCAGCTCTATAGATAGATATATCTCCTTCAGATGGAGGAACCTTCACTTGCACCGCCTTCTCCTAATGGCAATCAGCCTTCGCCTTTTTAATATCGATTACCGGACTAACATATCGAGACGTGGGATCGCATCGGTCCGCTACCGAGGAAGGTTTATCAGCCTTAAATCATATGACATTTCACAGGGTCCGGGGAGGCACTCCGCAAAACGAGGGGGAACTGTCATTTCACTCTTAGACGAGCGTGAAGAAAAAGTTTTTTCTCTTTTTAGGGACCTTCTTAGAAGTATTGGCCATGACTATGTTAAAATTTCAGAATAAGAAAAAGAAAACTGGAGAAGATATGAACGTAGAGAGGGGATGAAAACAGAAGATGCTAAATGGAGATTTGAAGATGTTTCAAAGGGTGAAATTTGAAAAGAGAAGGGTTGGAATATTTATAGAGGTTTTCTAAGAGTATTGGAGAAGTTGAAAGGGCGGCAAAAAGCGGTTCATGGGCTTTTCGATAATTGTGCTCTGTGCAACCTTTCTATCACATCAGTTGTTTATCTCACGTAGCTGCCGTCACGGTGGAGATATCGAAGAGCCAAGAATTCAAAATCATTTCTTATCATTTCACTCTAAGAAACGCGGGACTATCTGTATACGGCCAAAATCGGGGAAGTCCAATTTTAGAGCCTCTATGACATCCCGAGCCCCGTTTCGAGGGGCTCGAATCACAGTCTGAGGCTCGAATCTGAAGTACTCCCCTCGAGAGAGAATATCGAGGACTCATCACAGCGTACTTCGTGGCAGTATGAAAATCGATGACCGTCATGAAAAGGCGAGAAATTCCCAAGGGGGCGTGGTTAGAGCTGATAGGGTCTGGAAGAATAGTACAAGTTTGTACTGAGCCATTATACAGCTGTACCAGTAGCATTTCCTTGTTATGATTAGACATGTACTATGTTGGGCCCCTTCTATATAAAGGGGACCCCTGTCATTTTGTAAGCAGGATAAATATTCAATACAATAGATCATTCTCTACTTTTCTTGCAAAAACATGCTCAACAATTACTCTATGGATTCACTGCTCTTTATTTATTGTCTTCATTAATTTTTTCTTCATTTATTGCCCGTCATTAGCCGTAAAAAGCTATCCCCAAGGCCCCCAATATCATTGTTTCTTGATCGATTGCTCATTATTAACTGCCCTAGCTAGACCTCAAGGCCCCTCTGTTCCATTCAGTTTGAGGCCCAGCTCTGTGACAACATTGGTTTTCATATCTTACTTTTCTAACTCACACTTAGCACTTCCTATCTAATAACTAGTATTAAGATAAATCACATATTTTTAGAACCACAAAATCAAGTATAATTGTTAAATACCATTTTCAAGGCAAACAATAAATTGGAAGATTTTGTTATTTCTTATGTTGTAGTAGTTTGGGAGCCTGTGATGGATACTGAGCAGCAAGTTACTATCAAAGTTTACCATTAGGACATTAGACAACATATCATAATCACATTTGTGTATGCAAAGTGTTCATCACGTAAAAGATTAGAATTGTGGGATAATTTGTATTACCTTATATGTGATATTGAATGGCCTTGGATGGTAGGAGAAAATTTTAATGTGGTGATTCATGAAGATGAGAAGATTGGTGGCCTACCAGTGCTTCCTCCCGAATATGAAGATTTTGTATTTTGTGTGAACTCAAGTAGATTGTTTGATCTTGGCTCATAGCGAGGCCTTTAACTTGGTGGATTGGAAGACCTAATGCAAAATGCATATTCAAAAGGCTTGATAGGATCTTTGCAAATCTTCCATTTCAGAATTTATTCCCAACAATTGAAGTGGAGCATCTCATAAGAACTCGATCTGATCATGTACAATTGTTAATAAGTTCCGGAGAAAAAGCTACACATTTTGTCAAGTCATTCAAGTTCTTAAATTTATGGACTCAACATGAGACCTTTAAAGAAGTGCTAGGCAAAACTGGAAGGTTGATTTTATTAGGGGATCCTTTCCTTATGTCCAACCAAAAGTTGAAAAATGTGAAGGTTGCATTATCTAAGTGAACTAAAGAAACTTATGGGGAAATTTTCAAGCAACTTGCAATCAGGGAAGACATAGTAAAGGTGAAAGAAATATTATTTGAGGAGGAGCCAACAGTTAAAAATAGAATTGTACTTCAAAAGATTCAAGCTGAGTTGAAGAAATACTTAAGCATAAAGGAATAATATTGGAAGCAGAAGGCAGGAATGACATGGTTTGTTGAAGATAATAGAAACACTAGATTCTTTCACAATCATGTGAATGGCAAAAAGAAAAAGCTTCAATTGAAAAAGACCTAGAATGGAGACGGAGATTGGATTGAAAGCCATGATTTTATGGCTAATGCTGCTATGGAATTCTATAAGAAACAATTCACACATGAAGGTGATCCAACTGACTTTAGATTACCTGAAAATGTCCCTATTATGATAATTATTGAGCAGAATATAGAGTTGTACAAATATCTTTCTATTAAATAGGTAAAGGGGAGGAGTTTGCATTAAGTGGGGATAGTGCTAGTGGTCCTAATGGATTTACTAGCAGTTTTTCTCAAGAATGATAGAAGATAGTAGGCAATAATATATACAACATGTTATTACTTTTTAATAGGGGTACCTCACTGCCTAAATCCATTACTCACACCATGAAAAGATGTCAGGCCAGTTGATCAACAAGGATATATGTGCACTCTAATGTAGCTGCTGCTTTGTACCAATCAGTTGGAGATGCTACATGTTTTTCTAGAGGGAATTTCCCTTTTAGTTATTTAGGGTGGCATATATTCTCCAATAGTAGAAGGAGGGACTACTATGATGATCTTATCAAGAAGGTGAAGTTTAAGCTACATTCACGGAAAGAAAAACTGCTCTCATATGGAGGAAAGACTACACTTATTACTAGTGTGCTTCAAAGAATGACAATTCATCTATTGTCAGTTCATGATCCATCATAAAATTTGGAACACTTGCATAAGATTTTTGCAAGGTTATACTGGAGCACCAAGGAGGAGAGACGGAGTAGGCACTGGTGTTCATGGCAGAATCTATGTCTTCCCAAAGAAGAAGATGGGCTAGACTTTAGATTTTTATTTGATGTGTCTAAGGCTTTATTTGCTAAGTTGTGATGGAGTATAGGACCACAAAATCTTTGTGGTCAAATTTTATGTGGAACAAGTATTGTAAGAAGCAACTACTAACAGTTGTGCAATTTAGGAAAGGCTCACATGTTTGGAGAATGTTAAATACAAAGAAGGATGTAGAACATGAAATATGGTGAAAAATAAAATGAGGTTCAACTAATGTATGGCATGAGAATTCGACCAGACTTGGGACTTTGTATCATATAGTACCACCAATTTCATTAATAAAGACTTGCAAAAAGTGGCAGAATTGAGGCAAGGTGATAAGGAATGATCAACTGTTAGGGCAGATATTTCCTGAAGAGATTGATGATCCCATTAAACAAGCAGTACACTTTGAAGGCAGTAATGATTATTGGGATAGACCTTGGTGGATACCAAAAACTTTAGGGAAGTTCACTATAAGTAGTTATTGGCATATATTGAGACATAGAGCAAATCCTAATCTTGAATTCAAGCGAATGTAGATTTAAGGTTTGCCATTCAAAATATCCTTCTTCCGTTGGAGATTATGGAGGGGTAAGTTTCCTACTGATGATATATGGAAAATGATTGGTTATTTAAATATATCCAGGTATTGGTATTGTCAAGAACCACTAACTCATTCATTTGCTTATAGGGTTTAGAGAGCATTCTTTCGTGCATCAGGTATTATTGTGTACTTGAAAAAGGTACATCAAGACATTAGAGAATGTGGAATATTCAATGTTGTGCTAAGTGGAAGCCACTTTTCTAGGCAATTCCTGCCATTGTCACATAGGAAGAAGAGAAACACAATCAGAAATGGAGGTACAATTTCTTTGAATACGATGTCCATGAGGTTAACAATACTTTACATTTATTTGACAAATGTGAGGTATCCACAACTCTCTCATATTGTTTCGTTGGCCGGACATGATCAACTTTTTTGAAGGTTACAAACCTATTCTTGTAACTAGAATGGTGCTTTGGAAAGTCTCTCATGTTGGATGGTATAAATGCAACACAGATGATGCCTCAAGAGGCAATCTGTGCCCTAGTACTTTTGATTTTTGTGTGAGGAATAGTACAGGGGATTTTGTATATGCCAAGGCACTACAGATTGAGGAAACAACCAACATTGTGGCTGAGGAAAAAGCTGTTGTGTAAGGGTTAGCATATTGTGTAGATCACGACTTACATCCTCTCATTTTGGAGACTGATTCATTGATGATAAAGAAGATCATTGAAGGGAAATGGGATCCCCCTTGGTGCATTGTGGCAGAAGTGAAAAGGATCAAGGAGATGAAGGATCATTTCAATGCGATCTTTCGATATGTGCCAAGGGAGGGCAATACAGTAGCAAATTTTGTACCTAACCTTGTGTTTTCTTTTATAGGCACACTGACATTTCATTCTTTCACTGAACTACCTAGTGTAGGGAGGAGGTTGCTGAAGTTGAACAAGTCTTAAACCCCTAATCTTAGGGTTAGGGTTGAAAAGAGAAGGGCACCCGATTATTGGAGGTGTAACTATTGATTCTGCCTGCTTTTGCTAGACTATTTGCTATTGTTTGTTTCTATATATTTTCAAGTCATTCACCACTTTTAAATTGAATTGCATTAGAGTACAGACTTTGGCTTACAATCAGGAAACCATTTCTCTTGAGTCTCATAAGTTCTATGAGCTGGTGCAGTCTACTTCCTGTGGAATTGTGCATATGTTATGCCTATATTGCTTCTTTACATAAGTTACAATGAAATTCATGATGCATGTTCAGGTGTGTTGGATAACTATTGATGCATCTTTGTTGTACCAAAATTTTCTTCTGGAAATTCTGGAGAGCTGCTAAGGATTAGTTTGGTTGTTGGAGATTCACATTTGCCTTCTCCTTTGGAATACAAAACTTGGCGCTTGGTGATAGTTATAAATGTGCTACTATGTGTTTTATTGCCCTTGGCTTGTGGATACACATGCACCAAAGGCCTGTGGGAGCTTACTGCTCTGCCTAATGTAATAGCTAATTTTGTTTCTAAGCTTGTTTGTACTTGTAGCTTTACTTTTGTTAGCTTTGGCTTTGGACAGCTTGTAAGACTTGGATCCACTTTCGGATTTTTGTTATTATATATATTAGCTACTGGGAAGCTTGCTTAGTGATATATTTGCTAAAAAAAAGTACCAAAATTAATGAAATTTAGTTGAACAATTGATTCTCCACACCTATTCTTTCTTAATTTTTACTGTGAAGTCTACTGTTGCTTCATTAATTTTCGCAGAAATACTCAAACTCCATTGTTAGGACATTGAAAAATTTAGAAGAAAGGAAAAAGAGATAGAGATGAAGGATCTAGTCAATTTGGCTTTTCGCTCTCACATACATATGTTTTTATATTTATATATTCCAATTTTTTCTTTCTAAGTAACCATCAGAAAAAAATGAAAGAGAAATGGATCATTCTAGAAAAAAAAAGAATAGGGAAATGGAACATATTTATACAAGAGAGAGAAGTGTTAGATTGAAAATAATGAAAAGTATTGAAATGATAAGCGCCAGGTGGCAAACATGGATAGGGAAAAAAAGTGGGTTTGGAAAGGAAAAAGCACTTTGGGAAGAAAATTTGTCACTTCTTTACCTAGCAGACCACTTGATATTTAAAATTTTCTACTGGATTCAAACCAGGTAACTTTAAGAAATTAGCGTTTGTTTTATTTATTTTCTAGTAGCAAGGTAGTAGATTTCTCTGCAAAAAATTAGGTTGAGAATACATGATGAGAAAAATGGTTCATAGTATAGGTAATATTCGAGCTGCACCAAGCCGAATTTGGTCCATTAAGAGTTGGTCCTAGTGGTCGAAGTTTTCGTTAATGGGCATGTTTGGGGGCCAACGAGTTTTGGGAAGAAAAAGGGGTCCGACACAGCCCAACTGCCCCTCAAGGTTTGGAGCTTTTGCATTTGGGTCATGTTTTAACGTATACTCGCTTTGCAAAAAAAATTGCATGCGTACTTACTTTTTGCACAAATTTCAGGCATACGGGCCTGAAGTAGCAAAGGCAATCAGACAAACTTCAGCATTCTAGGCTTTTCAAAAACTTCAGCAGAAGTGCTGAAGTTATTTAGTTCATTTGCAAAAACTTCAGCACTAAATAAGCTGAAGTTTAGTTTTGCAATAAAGCTTTTTCAAAAACTTCAGCAGAAGTGCTGAAGTTATTTAGTTCATTTGTAAAAACTTCAGTAGTAAATAAGCTGAAGTTTTGTCTTGGATTAATTAGTTTTGTCACTTTTTCAAAAACTTCATCAGAAGATGCTGAAGTTATTTAGTTCATTTGCAAAAACTTCAGCACTAAATAAGCTGAAGTTTAGTTTTGCAATAAAGCTTTTTCAAAAACTTCAGCAGAAGATGCTGAAGTTGTTTAGTTAATTTGTAAAAATTTCAACACTAAATAAGCTGAAGTTTTGCACAGGTATCAGGAAGGCAACGCTTGAAGTAGTAAAAATTAAGGTATATATTAAATAATTTTAAAAATATAAGTATAGATTATATGGGGGTGACCAAATATGACGCCCCGTACAATTTCTACTTTTAGTCGAAGGGTCGGCCGAGTCAAAATTCATTTGCGACTACCTGGGCTGGTCTATCGGGTCTGCCTATTCGGCACAACCCCCTTGTCCTGATCCCCCTAGCTCCGTCCCCTCACCCACAACCTTGGACTATCTAGTCTAGGTTTTACTAGACTGACCCAACCCACATGATACCTATATCCTAATTATCATAAAACTGATACATTTTTGTGATTTGAAAATGCCTATTGATTTTGTGTTCAAGGTTACTTTGTCCTACTAACCAATTTATTAGTCCTAATATCATTTGATTCCTTCTATACTTATAAGCTTTGGATTTTTCCCTATGAAAAAATTGTCAAATTCGATTTTATTAGTTCATTCAATGTAAAAAAATTTGACACTTCTAAGCAGAGCTGTCAAATAGGCTAGCCTAACTCAGCCTAAACCCAGTCTCGCAGGGCTTTGAATTTGGTGGGCTAGGACGAGCCGACCCGAATTTTGAAATGAATCTTAAAATGACCTGCCCAACCCAGCCCAAAGAGGACTGCAAGCTAGGATAGGCTGATCCTTCGTTTTTCTTTTATTATAATTTTTTTAATCTATAATTATTTCTTCCTAACTTAGTCCCCTAATCATGTGAATATCTTATGTTTGCATATGGCTATACATGAAGTTTAATATTTGACTAGAAATCTTGTAATTGAAATGCAAATTTTTTATATTTCTAGCTTCTTCTTCTTTGACTTAAGATAAATATTTTTCAATACTTTTTGTTTCAATGTCCTCAGGTTCAGGGACTAATTCAGTAAATTCATATGATGAGGTCTTTTAATATGGAGTTTAGTTCATGTGGTGCTTTCATCATAGCACGTAGAAGTTTAAAATACCTAAAATTTGCTTGCTATCATAGGTCAACATAATTTTCTCTTGATCACCCAAATGCAATAATACATGATCAAATTATAACATATGATGCTAGAATAATACGCTTAACTAAATGCTTATAGCTATATTGAGATATAGAGTAATTCACGAAGTTTGGAACTACATATACAGTTACAAACTTATTCTACTAATAATTGGTTTCAGATTTTACTCTTTTTTTAGTTTATTCTTTAAATATTAAATATCTAAATTAGTTTTTCGGCCATAGGCCAGCCTCTGTCAAGCCTTAAGAGGCTAATACTCCGTCGGTCCATTTTAATTGATTTTTTAGTTATTTTCACACATATTAAGAAATTCACCTATAACAATTTATTAACAAGGGAATTAATCATATTAATCTTTTTTTTTTTGACATGGTTCCCGAGCATCGCTTTGCAAACCCGACTAGCTATACCCACCGGGTCCCGCTGTTTCAAGGCGGGTGCACGGTTAGTTCCACGGGGTCCTGGAGACGCGGCCGATTTGTAATGCCTCCAGTGGCCCTGCGGGGCCTCGAACTGGCGACCTGAATGACTTTGTCCTCAGGCCTTTACCAGTTGAGCTACCCCTCAGGGTTTATTAATCTTATTTTAATAATTAAAAATATAACGAATACTTCTAGACTTTTTACTTTAAAGGCAACTTTAGAAAAAAAAAATTAATTCTTTTTTGATATTTAAATAAATTAAATATTGTGAACCACGAAAAAAAAAAAAAATTAATTAAAGTGAACCGGAGAGAAAACTTGTTTAGAGTACTAACTCTTACGACACATGAATGAGAATCAAAACTCACCGGGAACTTGTGTATTCCATTATGCAAGTGGTCCGCAATTCATTTATGTGATTTAACACTCAATGCTTGGATATTAAATTTACACCGTTAATCATTTATTGTTTCCTGCAACTTTGTGGCGATTTTAACCCATTAAGGTGTGTTTGGTACAACGGAAAACTTTTTTCGTGAAAAATATTTAAAAAAAAAATAAGTAATAATTTTATTTATTTTTCGGTGTTTGGTACATAAATTAAGGAAAATAACTTTTCAAGAGTATTCATAAATATAATAGATATAATAAACATGAAGCCATAAACTTTTGAACTAATAACCTTCCGAATTCACATATTTCATAAACTTCCGAAACACTAAACTTTTGGAACCGCAATATTTCGAACTTGTAAACATTATAATTTTTAAACCCGTAAATTTCCACACATAAGCCTCTGAACTCATAACTTTAGAACTTGTAAAATTTCGAACCTGTAAACCGAAAAATAAAAAAACTAAAACTGAAAAATATATATAAAAAAAATCCCGGG
>ML354194.1:0-76963 GCA_005239505.1 Nicotiana paniculata | reverse complement strand
AAACAGAGTCTAAATTTCCTCGGTTTGGGATTTTAAAATAACACGGTGTCCCGGAGCATCATCAAAAATTCGAGTGGCGACTCTGAAAACTAAGATAAATCCCAAATCTGAATAATGTCACTTTAATTGGAAAAACTCCCTTGTTACCCCTTCATCAATACGGGGTAGTGGAAAAGGAGGTGTGACACTCTCTATTGACTCTATGTATCTCTTTGCATAGTTGTGATGTTTTCTTCGAACCTATGATTTTGTATGTTCTGTACTGATTTTTTGAATTTGTTTCCCTTGATTGTGTGATACTTTCCTTGATTATTCCTGATTCCCAGTGATTTCAATTACAATCGAGATTCCCTCGACTAATTTTCAGAATTAAACTCGTACATTGCTTTGTTAATATGCTATCAGTTTTACTTTCCTTAATTATGTGTTATGAACCCGGTCTTTATTACATACTCCATTCTTTTACTACCCTTATTATAGTAAAATCACTCTAGTTGATTCTTTTCCCCGATTTAACTGTGATTGGCCCGTTTTAACTTGACTCCCTAATTAAAGGGAGTCCAGGCCTTTAATTGATACTGATTGGTTATTATTTCCATAATTATGTTAGACTAGTTACTCCCTACATTATTTTCTTTACTCGTTTTCATAATTATAAACACCTTACTCTCTTTAGCATAATACACCAAGAGATACACGAACACACACACAAACAACACTCTATTGCTCTGCATACCACTGTCCTATTGCCCTACTTCTCTGCACCTTGCTGTTCTATTCTTACTCCTAACTGGTATGTTTCTAGTTTAAGTTTATAGCATCCAACTCAACATGTTTCTGTTTGTTTTGAGGTTCTACTTATGGTTCTACTGTTTGCCTTGCAACTAGTGTATTTGCTTTGTCCATGTGACCTTTATTTCCTTGTTTAGCATGTCTACTTGTCTATGTGATTCCCATTCCCCTTTAGTCTAACATGTCTATTGATTTTCCTTGTATGTTTCCGTTATGAATCTTCCTGACTCCCAACACTATGAGCATGTACCCCCTAATACTTAGTTATTATGTAAACCCTAATCCTGAACCTAATATGTGACTCTTTTGACACCCCCTTAGTCTAATGCTGTTAGATTCCTGGCATGAACATTCTGTAACAACTAGGCTGTGATTGTTTAAACCCTATAGCACTAGCCTTAGGACTATTTGTGTACAAGTCTGCTTCCACTATTTGACTTATTTGTCCCCCAGTTCCCCTATCCCTGTTTGTGTTTGCTTCCTAAACCATGTGTGTTCTGAGTGGCTGATTGTCCTGTTTCTTTCTTCTTCAAACCAGTTTTCATAAAACAAATTCGCATGTTGTTCTCTGAAGCTATTTTCAAAACAGTTATTTCAAAAGCTACTTTTCAAACTCAACCCTCTTTTAAACTATAGGCACATCCCACTACTCTTAGTTCTAAGTTCAGCCCCTTTCGTGTGAGCACTGCCTTGGGGACCATTTGAGTACCCATCGAACTCTGACGCACAAGGTTGGCATTCCACACTGCACTTACTCATTCCTGGCTAGGGTACTTGGGTATGAGCACTTCCTGGGGTCCTCTGAGATCCTTAGGAACTCTGACACACCTGGGTTACAAGTGTCATGGCATATGGCATGTTCGGATCTAGATATTTGGGCCTACTATTAGGCTCTCTATAGTAACTTCTTAATCTTCTTATTTATTTTTGCGTAATTCGTGCAAGGCTGGTCTGTAATAATTAATTATAAAAATGATTATGGGCTGGATAGTGAAATGGGCGGGGTTATGCATGCTTAGTATAATTAAGGGTAGAAACCATGCTATAGGATTTATTTTGTATATGTGCGCAATAGTCACCATGCTTAGGAATACTTGCCATGCATGCATTAGAGAACATGTTTTAGGCCCGTTTATCTCAGCATCTTTGCCATACTCATGACTCACTTAGAAATCATGTTCGTAGTTAAATAACTAAAAAAATGGTTGTTATGTTACTGTCTCTGCATCTTCACGATCACATTGTCTAGAAATCCTTTTTTAGGTTAAAAATATTAGTCGTCAATATTTGCATTAGAGACCATGTTACCTTAGGAATTCATTTTCAGCATGCTCATATTACCTATGCCAAACTCATGTGTTAAGGACATATTGCTATTTGCATTATAAATCATGTGCTAGGTTCAGCAACTTAACTACGTTTCTGCATTTCCTGTTTCGAGTCAAAAAGATGTGTTAATAAGTAAATTCCGCCCTAAAAAATAATAGATTCTGATTTCTGAAAGCGTTGTGTGCATTTAGAAAAGCATGCGTAGGTTTGTATCATTCTAGATGCATTTAGATATCCTGTTTTGTAGGACACTACATTCACATTATTTTAAATACTCACCTCTTTTACCACGATTAAGTCTAAACACGATAACTGGAGTATTTTTTAACCCGCCTAGGCAAGCCTTAGGTAGTAAGTTTATTAAAACTGGAAAAACTGTCTCTTTGCATTGTTTGGCTAATTACATATCAGAATTCATAGTCAAAAACTGGTAAAAAGACCTCTTCTGAAACTCAGTAATCATACTGCCCCATTATTGTATTCTCACTTAGACATCTTGCCTTAGGTTCTGAAATTCAAAGACCTCTTTGTGTTTGACTCGTGCTAATTATGTGTATTAATTTGTGGAGGAATTCATGAGCCTCATATATGCTCCTGTATGTCCCATATACTTGCAGTCCTAAATGTTTTATTTGTCGCTTAGAATTTGTCCATTAAACCCAGGGGTTCTGCCTTGTACCTACCCTTTAGGATAGTAGTCCTAATATCCTCCAGGACTGATAAGACGGGACGGGTAATATCATGCAATAGAATGCATGACCAACACACGCTTTAATTACCTTCACGGGGTGGGAAGGGTAGAATATGGATATGATGACCGGTGCGCTAATACAACATGTAGCCCCTCTGCGAAGATTGATTACCGGGTATTGCATTGATGTGATCCGTATTACTTTAAACCTAGGACATTTTCTCAAATATTTACTTTTAATTTTGTTTCCAACTTTCAATAAAACTTCGATACTTGTTTGAAATCCCTTCTTATGTGAGCCTTGCTTGTTATTTGCTCATTGTCTGAATTCATGAAACCATTTGGCCGGGACCCACAGTTGTGGATCCTGAGGGGTGCCTAACACCTTCCCCTTGGGATAACTTCAAGACCTTACCCAATCTCTAGTAATTCAAACTAGTTCATGAGTTAATTACTCAAGGCTAACGCACCATAAAATCGTTAGGTGGCGACTTTTATTTTAAACTTCTTCTTTCCAAAGGAGTTTGTCCAAAATATCGAGAACCCGATCTCCGCACCTAAGTCCCTTTTGAGGGGGGCGAGGAAAAAAAGGGGGCGCAACAACATGGCGACTCTGCTGGGGATTATAGGCTTTTACCATTTCAAATTGTTTCGTGAATTTATGCCTTTATTTTAATACTTGTACCCTTTCCTATTCCCTTTGCATGAATTAACTATTTACTTCGAGTATTTATTTCCAAACGTAACTGACATGTCTCTTTGTTTCCTTTTTGTAACTGCTTTAAATCATTATTACTGTTTTTACCGCTTTCTTTAGCGTGCAAATACGTGACAACTTGTTTCAAATGCTTATTGCATAAATCATGCTCAACATTCATACTCCACTCGTGTTAAACAAAATACTATAGCAACGCTTGATGAGTGATTGCGCCCTTCCTATATTATCACCCCTAAATTCGGAAAGGCTTATTAGCGATAAAACTAGTCGATCAGTGGTGTAGTCGATGGTTCCGTGCCTTTCTCCTTTGAGTTGTACGCTCAAAGGTACCAGTCTAAAACCCCATAGAAACCTTACTCTGTCGAAATGTTGCATGCATCATGGTCAAACCTAGTCAAAGCTAAAGTGTTGTCCGCATGATATATTTTAAGATAGCCTTATCCAAAAGTCCACTGGGTTTCCCTGAACCCAAACGGACGCCTTCACGTTCTGTGCATTTATTTGGAGAACTACATGCTTCCTGCTAATTATTGAGTAAATAGTCGAGTCCAGTGGGGGTAAGGGCCTAACCTATTTGTTTTGCAGGAAAAAAAAATGAGGCACGAAGTCCCCAGATTCGACATGGTATCCAACATCCACCCAAAATTACTGAGTTGGTGGGAGGATTTACACTCTAGCGACAAAGCTATCGCCAGGAAACATTTGGATAATCTACCATCACTTCTGGAAATCCAGCCTAACAAGATGATAGTAGAGGCTGCTACCCTGTTCTGGGATTGCGAAAGATCTGTGTTCCGCTTTGGGAGCATCGAAATGGCACTGTTGATAGAAGAGATAGGGGGGTTGGCTAATCTAGTATGGGAAACTCCGGGGTTGCTGATGCCTGAGAACCGCACAAGCAGAAGTTTCCTCAAAATGATGGGTCTGAAAAGGATGCAGAATTGGTATGTCTGGAGGATTCGTACATTCCTTTTGATTACCTGTACGAACAGTATGGCTACAAAAAATCATATCATACCTACCATGACGAGTTTGCTATCACCTCTCTGGGACACGTCCATCGCCGAGTGTTCGTGTTTATGGTCTGCTTTTTGGGATTGATCGTGTTCCTGATAAAGAAAGAAAGGATCCATACCAGGTTAGCCATGGTAACTAAGACCGTAATAGAAGGGTTAAATGGGAAATATTTCAGCATTGTGCCCATGATTGTTGCAGATATGTACCGGGCTTTAGAAAAATGTCAACAAGGAGCAAAACATTTCGAAGGTTGCAATCTATTACTCCAACTCTGGCTTGTAGAACATCTCCAAAAAGGGAAATATCGACAGGAAATCCACCACCGAATGTGGGATGACCACATCGCTTTCCATCACCCAAAACGAATGAACTATATCCCTGACATGTTCGCTCAACTTGAGGACGCCGAAGGATGGGTCGGGCTCTTTTTGATAACCTGACTGAAGGACAGGTTTAGTGGATGTTCGAATGGTTTCCAACGGATGAGTTCATCATTCGATCCCGAGACGCATCATTTCTGGTACTGATTGGTCTAAAGGGGACATATCCTTACGTCCCTCTTCGAGTTATAAGGCAGGCAAGAAGGAAATGAGTCATCCCTAGGGTCGAGAAGATGAGCCATCTCCGAGACAACTTTCAAAATAATGATAGTCCTCACAAGTTCCAAGCTCAACACCTATGGCACTGCAAGGTTATACTTCGAGAAAGACACCATCGAACTGGACAGGTATCACGCCGGTTATACCCCTTTCTATCCGGGTTGGTTAGAAGAAGATCTGGGTGGTCAGAGTAAGCCAGGGTACGTCCGAGCTCACAGGGTTTAGATGAAAGGGCTAAGCACAAGTCAAGTTCAACCAGTTGCGTAAAAGGATCCGGGAGAATGAGGATGATCCCCACAAGAACATGAGTCCAACAAAAGACTGATCGAGGAATGGAAGGACATGGCTATTAGTGCCAACAAAAGGCTGGGATATTTGGAACGAGGTATAATCGATTTAGAAGAAAATTTCATCAAAAGGGTTGAAGATTGTCAAAAGGTTGAGGGATATGCAGGGGGATATTTAGCCAGAACTTATCTGCTGCTGGGACTTCGCGAGCTGGGAAAGCTGTTAGAAGAAAGCAGGAATGCCGAATCTGGGGAAGGTCCTTCTGGGACCAAGTAGATAGGAATTGCTTTATTTTTCTAACAATGTAATAAGGCCAATGGCCATTAGTGACTTTTATTTTTCGTCTGTCGTTTTGAGATTCGTCTTCTTATCAATAAAATGAGGCATTTAGCATTTTAAGTTCTCCAAATCAATTTGTCGCTAGGCCTACCTCGGGCGCAAAGAGGTCCCAACTTAGGACACACTTTCATTTCCGCATTATGTGTTTAAATACCACAATACTCTTTTCATAATCCTCACTGACTTGGTTACCTTTTGTTTTTATTTTTTCTTAATCACCTCCCCAAAGGTTAGTTCGTACATTCTGGCATCATTAGCCTATCGCACCAGATCCAAGGGCCCTCCACCTACTCCTTCCCCTAGTCCTCCTAAGGGCAAAGACAAAGGCAAAAGTAAGATGGAAGAGTCCAGTGGCATCAGAAAGGAGAATGTGATTGAAAGGGTAGAGGCCACTGATGGCCGAGGAATTCAGGTCCTGCATGAGAACATGTCGCCACTTGAACAAAAATTGCTGAAGTTTCAGGAAGAACTAGATCAAGTCCGGAATCTGGCCAGCTTGTCGTTTTCCCTCAACATCCCTGACGTCAACCTTCCAAATGCTCAAAACCCCACACCTCAACAAAATATCCCAAGACAGAAAAACCATCACACTACTCCCCCAAAGTACCAAAACCTCCCGCCACAGTATAATGCTTTCCACACCTCAAATAACACCCCACTGCTCATCCCAGAACCTCAAAACCCTACAAAAGACCATTTCCACACCTATAACAATCCCATCTATGTGGAAACCATGACCCATTCCACTCCGCCTATCCCACAGGCGTCTGAGTCTGACGAAAAGGATTTACTCATCAGGAACCTGGCCGAAGAGCTTAAGAAATTGACCAGCCGAGTTCACGGTGTTGAAGGGACCAAAGGGATCGAAGGGTTGAATTATGAAGACCTTTATATCCAACCTGATGTCGAACTTCCTGAGGGGTACAAACCTCCAAAGTTCAAAATGTTTGACGGTACTGGTGATCCGAGAGTCCATCTGAGGACCTATTGCGACAAATTGGTCGACGTGGGAAAGGATGAAAGAATCTGCATGAAGCTGTTCATGAGGAGTTTGAAGGGAGATGCACTGTCTTGGTACATCAGCCAAGACCCAAAGAAATGGTCAAACTGGGTAAGCATGGCGTCTGATTTCATGGACATGTTTAGATTCAACCCAGAGAACGCACCAGATGTGTTCTACATTTAGAATTTGAAGAAGAAGCCTACAAAAACCTTTTGCTAGTATGCTACTCGCTGGAGGTCCGAAGCCGCTAAAGTCAGGCCTGCTCTAGAAGAAGAACATATGAACAAGTTCTTTGTCCGGGCTCAGGACCCGCAGTATTATGAACGGTTAATGATGGTTGAGGGCCGCAAGTTTTCTGACATCATCAAATTGGGTGAGTGGATTGAAAAAGCCATTAAAAGCGGTATGGTTATAAATTTTGAAGCCTTGCAATGCCACTAACAAGGCTCTACAATCCGGTGGTGTGTCTAAGAAGAGAGATGTGGGAGCCGTAATGGTTGCGCAATGAACCAAGTACCCGCTCAAGTACCAAACTTATCTGACACCTCCACTCACATATTATCCCCTACCAAATTACCAAGCTCCATCACCAAATTACCAAACTCCACCACCTTCCTACCAAACCCCACCACCCACAATCAACCTGCTTCGCCCAAATATCCGCAACCTGCTCCTATCTACCACACTTATAATTCCTAGCCATCTCATTACCAATCCTCTCCTGCACGCCAGAATTTCCCTAGACCTCGTCCCAATTTTGAGCGCCGTCCTCCAAAGCAATATACCGCCATAGCCGAGCCCATTGACCAGCTATATGAAAAACTCAAAGCTGCTGGTTATGTTACACCTATCCCTCCTGCCACCCCTGAGAATCCCTCTCAGTGGGTTAACCCAAACAAATCCTGTGCATACTATTCCGGCATGAAGGGACACACCATCGAAGAATGCCTTTCTCTAAAGGACAAAATACAAGCTCTCATCGACAACAAGATTATTGTGGCAAAAGACCCCGCTCCAAATGTTCGAGACAATCCTTTGCCAGACCATGAGGGTAGAGGTATGCATATGACTAAAATAGAAGATGATTGGGATCCCAAGAGGTCAATCGGGTTGATCACAGAAGACGAAGACCCAAAGAAATCCGCAGTCACTCTCAAACCAATCATAGTCCAGATTCAGCCATCTGAGGCCTCTAAGGTGAATATGTCTATGCCATTTGAGTTTGAAGCAGCGCCACCGGCAAAATCACCAGTGCCAATTGAAGTTGAGTTTGTATCTCCACCAAATACACCAGCTTCGTTCGAAGTGGCAAACTTGCCACCCCGAACACACATTCCGTTTGAAATAAAGATGGCTGCACCAATTCCGGTGGCAATGTCAATCACGCCACCCTTCTATTCAAACACTATTCCTTGGGACTACACAGCCGAGGCAAGAAGGAAAAGCAAGGTCAGGTATGAGGAAGCTGTCGCAGCACAGGGTATGACGAGAACTGGTAGGGTCTACACCCCTAAGCATCTGGCCGAGTCGAGAAAGCAGGCCGCCAACCGACCTCCCCTCATCGAAACAGGTCCCGATGACCTTTGGAGAAAGATACAGGAGAAGGAGTATTCAGTCATCGACCAGCTGAATAAGACACCGACACAAATATCCATCCTCTCTCTGCTGCAGAATTTCGAAACACACAGAAGTGCTTTATTGAAAGTGTTGAGTGAAACATATGTGCCAAACAACATCACTGGTGGGGAAATGGCCAATATGGTAGGCCAGGTACTGGAGAGTCATAAAATCACTTTTCATGAGGATGAGCTACCACCTGAAGGATCGGGGCACAACAAAGTGATGCACATCACCGTGCAGTGCGAGGATCATTTCATCACAAGAATCTTGATCGATGGAGGTTCCAGTCTTAACATATGTCCGCTAATAACACTCAAGAAATTGGGTAAAGGACTACATGAGATAAAGGATGGGGCGATCAATGTGATTTTGAAGGTTCTCAAAGGTCCACCATGGGGGAGATCAGTCTATGTCTACAGATGGGACCGACTTGGTTCAAAGTGGGATTTCCAGGTGATAGATGTTCCGGCATCCTACAACCTGTTGTTGGGACGACCCTGGATTCATGCTGCTGGGGACGTAGCATCAACACTACATCAGGCGGTAAAATTCGAATGGAACCACCAAGAGTATTCATAGTGACGGTAGCAACCCCATTTACGGCTGTCAAACTATTCCGATGATTGACGGGAAAATGAAGATAGGCGGAGGAACTTACCACCATATTGAACCGGTCAATGCCATCGACAAAGACAAATGGTGGGATAACAAGATCGAGAGCATCTTGAACTGAGGAGGATATGAGCCAGGAAAAGGGCTCGGTAAAAACCTCCAAGGGATCACGAAGCCTATAAAGCTCAAGGAACATGATACCACTTTCGGTCTGGGGTATGAGTACACCTGGCAGGAATTCAAAAACTGGTCGCCACCTTGGCGCAGTCCCTATTACCCTTTGGAACAACCGTTACCTCATCTTGAGCAGACTTTCAAGCAAGCTGACGCTATCTACGGTTCAGATGAAGAAGAAGCACTTGCGGCAATGAGGAGCTTGTTTCTACAGAATGATGATATGGATTGCTGTGTTTTACTCGAGGGGGAGGGGGAGAGGGAGGGGGAGGAAGGCCCTTCCATACAGACTGTAATCAAGGGGGCATATCTCAAGAATTGGTCTATCAAGAAAACCAAAGCCTGACGAGCCTCGGGGTAGCAAGGCTAAAACAAGATTTACTGTTTTATTTACTAAATGATTTTCCTGCATTAGTTTTTAATTTCTGCAATAAATATCTTCAATGTTCAAAACAATTATTCAATCTATCAAAGCATCTTCTAAATTTCTCTTACGAAATCTGATATTTATTGCTATTGTTTTCCCTCATTACTTTATTTATACAACATTACTATTACTTGTCTTGATGAGCCGATGACTGTGACATGCAATGAGATAACGCAGCAAACGGACATTGATTCAGATAAATACGACATACTTGACGAGATTGTCAAGGAAGTTGAGAACTTTGAGAACAGACCTAAGTCCAACCTGGATGAGACCGAAGTTATCAGCCTGGGAGATTCAGAAAACGTCAAGGAAACTCGTATCAACATTCATTTGTCACCATCAGAAAAGAGAGAATACACAGAGTTTCTAAGAGAGTATGAGGATGTATTTGCATGGTCGTATGATGACATGATTGGCCTAAGTACGTCTATTGTGGTTCACAAACTGCCAACCAATCAGAAATTTCAAACCCGACATGAGTTTGAAAATCAAAGAAGAGGTTACCAAGCAGATCAACGCCAAAGTCCTCCGGGTAGTGGAGTATCCGACATGGTTAGCTAACATTGTACCTGTGCCGAAGAAGGACGGGAAGGTCAGAGTCTGCGTCGACTACCGGGATCTCAACCAGGCCAGTCTGAAAGATGACTTCCCCTTGCCAAATATACACATTCTGATTGACAACTGCGCCAAGCATGAATTGTAGTCCTTTGTGGATTACTTCGCTGGTTATCACCAAATTTGGATGGATGAGGAAGATGCTGAGAAAACGGTGTTCATTACGCCGTGGGAAGTGTATTGTTATAAGATGATGCCATTCGATCTAAAGAATGCAGGGGCCACTTACATGAGGGCCATGACCACCATATTCCATGACATGATTCACAAAGAGATCGAGGTGTACGTAGAGGATGTCATTATCAAATCAAAGAAAGCCTTTGATCACATGGAGAATTTGGGGAAGTTCTTCAATAGGTTGCGAAAATACAATCTGAAACTGAACCCCGCGAAGTGTGCATTCGGGGTTCCTACTGGGAAGTTGCTGGGATTTATTGTAAGCCACCGGGGAATAGAATTGGATCCAGTCCAAGGTCAAAGCCATTCAAGAGTTACCACCACCAAGGAACAAGAAAGATACGATGAATTTCTTGGGGAGGCTTAATTACATCAGCCGTTTTATAGCACAATCTACAGTCATCTGTGAGCCAATCTTCAAGATGCTGAAGAAGGACGCCGCAACTAAGTGGACCAAGGATTGTCAAAGGGCTTTCGACAGAATCAAGGAGTACCTCTCAACACCGCCGGTCCTGGTACCACCTGATCCAGGTAGACCTCTGTTACTCTACCTTGCAGTGCTAGATGGAGCTTTCGGTTGCGTTCTTGGGCAACATGATGAAACAGGAAGGAAGGAACAAGCTATTTATTACCTCAGCAAGAAGTTCACTCCGTATGAGGCCCGATATTCTTTATTGGAACACAATTGTTGTGCTTTGACCTGGGTCGCACAGAAGCTGAGGCACTACATCTATGCCTACACAACATATCTCATATCAAGGATGGATCCATTGAAGTATATCTTTCAGAAGCCCATGCCCACTGGCAAGCTATCCAAGTGGCAGATCCTGCTGAGTGAATTCGACATTGTTTACATGACTAAGAAGGCAGTTAAAGGACAAGCTTTGGCAGACCATCTTGCTGAGAATCCCGTAGACAGAGAATACGAACCCCTGAAAACGTATTTTCCTGATGAAGAGGTATCATTCGTAGGAGAAGACATTACAGAATCCTACGACGGTTGGAGGATGTTATTTGATGGAGCAGCAAACTTCAAAGGAGTCGGTATTGGAGCAGTACTAGTATCAGAGATCGGCCAGCATTATTCGATATCCGCCAAACTCAGGTTCCCTTGCACCAACAATATGGCCGAATATGAAGCCTGCATCTTGGGGCTCAACATGGCCGTTGACATGAACGTACAGAAGCTATTAGTGATTGGTGATTCAGACTTATTGGTACATCAGGTACAGGGAGAATGGGCAACCAAGAATTCCAAGATATTACCCTATTTGCATCACGTTCAGGAGTTGAGAAAGAGGTTCACAAAGGTAGAGTTCCGGCATGTCCTTAGAATCCAGAACGAGTTCGCCGATGCTTTGGCTACTTTGTCATCTATGATTCAGCATCCAGACAAGAACTTCATTGATCCTATTCCGGTGAAGATCCACAATCAGCCAGCTTACTGTGCCCATGTCGAAGAAGAAGCAGACGTAAATCCTTGGTTCTGTGATATCAAGGAATACTTGGCAAAAGGAGAATACCCGGAGCTTGCAAATGCCACTCAGAAACGCACACTTCAAAGGTAATCTAACAATTTCTTTCACAGCGGAGGAATCTTGTATAGGAGGAAGTTCATACCGGGACCTTGGGCCCACATATGAACGGTTTTGTTTTAGCAAAGAAGATACTCCGAGCTTGTTACTTTTGGATGACTATGGAAACGGACTGCATCCAGTATGTCCGGAAATTTCCACCGTTTTCAGATACATGGAGATATGATAAAGGTACCTCCTAGTGAGCTTAATGCAACGAGTTCACCCTGGCCATTCGCCGCCTGGGGCATGGACGTCAGTGGACCAATCGAGCCTGCCGCCTCTAAGGGACACAGGTTTATTCTGGTCGCCATTGATTACTTTACTAAATGGGTCGAAGCAGCCTCCTACAAAGCAGTTACCAAGAAAGTTGTGGCCGATTTCGTTCGTGACCGTATTATTTGTCGATTCGGAGTTCCAGAGTCAATCATCACCGATAATGGTTCTAATCTCAACAGTGACTTGATGAAAGCCATGTGTGAAACTTTTAAGATCAAACACAAGAATTCCACAGCATATAGACCTCAGATGAATGGAGCCATTGAGGCCATCAACAAGAATATCAAGAAAATACTAAGGAAGATGATAGAAAGGCATAAGCAATGGCACGAGAGGTTATCATTCGCCTTATTGGGATATCGCACCACAGTCCGCACATCAACCAAGGTAACTCCCTATATGCTGGTGTACGGTACAAAGGCTGTTATTCCTGCTGAAGTCGAAATTCCATCACTGAGAATTATACAAGAAGCTGAGCTCAGCGACGCAGAATGGGTAAAGAGCCGTTATGAGCAGCTAGCCCTCATAGACGGAAAAATAATGAATACAGTTTGTCATGGTCAACTATATCAAAATAGAATGGCCAGGGCCTTCAACAAGAAAGTCAAGCCAAGACGATTCACACCAGGGCAGCTGGTGTTAAAGAAAATCTTTCCACATCAAGATGAAGCCAATGGGAAGTTCTATCCTAAATGGCAAGGCCCATACATGGTTCACAGAGTGCTGACAGGAGGAGCACTCATACTTGCAGAAATGGACGGAGAAGTCTGGCCAAAGCCAATCAATTCAAATGCAGTCAAACGCTACTATGTGTAATCTTTATGTTTTCTCAATGATGTAAATTGAACTACGCCTGACCTGATTCTCGTTTAAGAGGGGACGCATGCAGCTCTATGGGTTCGGTCACAATTTAATAAATTTTTTTATCTTCCCCCATAATTAGAAACTGGGACAGAATTTTGAGGAGGACCCTCAAAATTCCGAAGCAAGCAGCAGGCCAGAAGCATTCACTCATCCAACTGGGGAAGAATTTTGAGGAGGACCCTCAAAATTCTGAAGCAAGTTCAGCCAGCCACGACACGAACAGCAGTCAGAGGCGTTCACCCAGCAAACTAGGGCAGAATTTTGAGGAGGACCCTCAAAATTCCACAGCAGGAAAGGTTGCAATGTCTCGAACCGTGTCATGTCGGCGGTTCATCCAAAACTATTTTAGATTATATATTATACTTTTACAAAATCATGCATTTATCGAAACAACTTGTTTAGCGAGCGCTACCCCAATGATGCAAACAATATCATCGTGATCAAGTAGATGAGTCAAGTAAAGTCAACGGGAATGCGAACTAACTTTCCCCCTTTATAGAACTCACGATTTCTCTTTGGATGCAGGCACAAAAGGGCCCCCAAAGCATAGCGTCCTCCTGAAGGACATACGTCGATCAAAAGACACACTTCTCAAAACCCTTCGCATACACCGATATTTAATTTCAGCACAAACTACGCTTCATTATTTGCGACACTCGCAGCAACCACTTCGCCGCAATTTATCATCAACTAAGAACTCTTACCTGCATTTTATTTCCTGCATAAGGCTACCATTCTACCTTCCGAGGTTAAGCTCTACCTCGATCTGCATTTTATTTCCTGCATAAGGCTACCATTCTGCCTTCCGAGGTTAAGCTCTACCTCCATCTGCATTTTATTTCCTGCATAAGGCTGCCATTCTGCCTTCCGAGGTTAAACGCTGCCTCCATCTGCATTTTATTTCCTGCATAAGGCTACCATTATGCCTTTCAAGGTTAAGCTCTACCTCCATCTGCATTTCATTTCCTGCATAAGGCTACCATTCTGCCTTCCGGGGCTAAGCTCTGCCTCTCATTTACCTTTTAAAGCAACCATCGTCTCTGCCATTATCTACTTTGTTTCTTTCCGAGTTAAGATCTGCCCTTTTAATTCACAAGACTAAACTCTGTCTTGTCAGCATCATACTATTGCACTTCTCATGGGCTGAAATATCGCCAACCTATCCAAAGGCGTCATCGTTCAGAGGCACCATATTCATGGCCCGAGAACATCATTTCATGGCCCGCTGATCCCTTTTTACCACTCTGCATATCATTATTCAAAGGCATCGTGGTTCGGAGGCACCATCCTCATGGCCCGAGAACATCATTTCATAGCCTGCGAATCCCGCATCAAGCGATTCATGGCCCAGGACATCATGGTCTAAGGACGTCATCCTCAACCGTCCAAAGACAACATTCATAGTCCAATGGGAATCTACATCATGTTTAAATTACGCACAATCTATGCTTGTTATTCGTTTGCAGGAAATCCGGCTAAGAACAACCAGCCAGGCAGGAGCGGAACGCTCCAGTTCTCCTAACTACCCCGTAAGCCATTGTGTTCACCTTACCTTGCACCTTGCGTCCGTCCTTGTGAGACTTCACCGGTATACTTCGCCGGTGACTCATGAACTACATACGACCTGATTCCTGTACAACCAGGGATTTGTAGGCAGCTCAGAAGCCAGGGTGCGGCCCAGGTCTTTCATACTATTTCCCTCCGGTCAAAATTGGCCATCATATCTTTACCCGACAACTCTTTCATCCTTTCCGGGTAAAGAGGGGAAGCTGTTGATACACAATTTTTCCTTAAATTATTTTTAAACTTGTATATATACTTTCAAAATCACTCTTTACAGTAACTGGTATTTTCTCAAAGTTTTTCGTATTTTTATCAAATTATTTTCCTGTTTATTTAATACTTTATATTCCATAATTATTCATAAATGATATAATCATTTTCTTGCTCAACATGTTGTTTATATCTTATTTAATTCCCTTAGGATTTTATTATTTTACAAATGAGCCAATATTGGCATTATTTAGTTAATTTCTGCAGTTTTTGCGATTATAGCACAAATGTACATTTATACCATTTTAAAATCAATGAATGATCATTTATATTTTTTATATATTAGTCAATCTCCTTAATTTCATTTATTTGGCCTCAATTTTATTTTTTACACAATTATTAGCTATTTTATTAATTAATTATCTTATTAATTGGGTATTTAACGTTTAGCCACATTTTATTTAAATTATAACCAGTTTTAAACCCGACCTACCTGACCCTTTAATACCTAACCAACCCAGCCCAAAACCCATTCATACCCGACCCAACTCCACAGCTAATCTGAACCATTGATCAAATGAGATCAACGGTCCAGGTCAATGTTACCATAATTAAACCCAATCACTAGCCCTCCGACCCCTCATTCTCTCAACACTCATTCTCTCTCTCTCTCTCTCTCTCTCTCTCTCTGTTACTCTCCAGTTCTCCCTAGAAGCCTCCTTTGACTTCTCTCCTCCGATGGAGTCCGGTCATCTTCTCCGACCGGTTCTCTCACCAGAAACCATGGCTCCTCATCGTCTCATGGCTATTTGTCCACCTTGAACTGGTCCAGTGATACTCTTGGGCTCTCAGGCGAACCTGGAGTGGTCCAACTCATCTCCCATGGTCCCATGCCACTTTCCGGCCTCCCCGACCATTTGAATAAGGACTACGACTTGTTCCAGCTTAGGCCGGTGCCGTCTTTGAGGTTCTTCCTACTTCTCTGGGTTCCACGAACCCCTAACCCTATGTATTTCGATTTATTCTAGATCTACTTTAGATCTATAGTATTACAAAGCTTTTTTTTATGTTTTTCTCTAAAAACTTTCATCTTTAAACGATCTTTCAATTTTAAAAATTAGGGTTTCACAAACCCTTTTCAAAATTGATTTTCCTTTTACTTCTGCTTTAATGATTATTCTATGCTTTTCTTTGTTAATACGTTTGATTCAAAGTTTCTTACTGAAAACCCCCAATTTTTTTAGGATTTTAGTTCGTTTTATTTGCTATGTTTGGCCAATCTGTATACTTCTTCTAGACTCTTTATGTGCTCTGTGCTTCTTACTCTAATTCGTGGTTGGGGTTTCTGAATCTCTACTATTCTTCTCGCTTAGGGTTTCTCTGAACTCTGGTGCTAATTATTGTTTAATAGATCTGATTATTGATTCGAGGGTTGTTCATCTGATACCCTCTACTGACTCTGTGTATCTCTTTGCATAGTTGTGATGTTTTCTTCGAACCTATGATTTTCTATGTTCTGTACTGATTTTTCGAATTTGTTTCCCTTGATTGTGTGATACTTTCCTTGATTATGCCTAATTCCCTGTGATTTCAATTACAGTCGAGATTCCCTCGACTAATTTTCAGAATTAAACTCGTACTTTGCTTTGTGAATATGCTATCAGTTTTACTTTCCTTAATTATGTGTTATGAACTTGTTCTTTATTACATACTCCATGCTTTTACTAACCTTATTTTAGTAAAATCACTCTAGTTGATTCCTTTCCCTGATTTAACTCTGATTGCCCCATTTTAACTTGGCTCCCAAATTAAAGGAGAGTCCAAGGCCTTTAATTGATACTGATTGGTTATTATTACCATAATTATGTTAGACTAGATACTTCTTACCTTATTTTCTTTACTCGTTTGCATAATTATAAACACCCTACTCTCTTTAGCATAATACACCAAGAGATACACGAACACACACACATACAACACTCTATTGCTCTGCATACCACTGTCCTATTGCCCTACTTCTCTGCACCTTGTTGTTCAATTCTTACTCCTAACTGGTATGTTTCTAGTTTAAGTTTATAGCATCCAACTCAACATGATTCTGTTTGTTTTGAGGTTCTACTTATGGTTCTGTTGTTTGCCTTGCAGCTAGTGTATTTGCTTTGTCCATGTGACCTTTCTTTCCTTCTATGTTTAGCATGTCTACTTGTCTTTGTGATTCCCATTTCCCTTTAGTCTAACATGTCTATTGCTTTCCCTTGTATGTTTCCGTTATGAATCTGCCTGACTCCCAACACTATGAGCATGTACCCCCTAATACTTAGTTATTATGTAAACCCTAATCCTGAACCTAATATGTGACTCTGTTTGACACCCCCTTAATCTAATGTTGTTAGATTCCTGGCATGAACATTCTGTGACAACTAGGCTGTGATTGTTTAAACCCTATAACTCTAGCCTGAGGACTATTTGCGTACAAGTCTACTTCCACTATGTGACTTATTTGTCCCTCAGTTCCCCTATCTCTGTTTGTGTTTGCTTCCTAAACCATGTGTGTTCTGAGTGGCTGATTGTCCTGTTACTTTCTTCTTCAAACCAGTTTTCATAAAACAAATTCGCATGTTGTTCTTTGAAGCTATTTTCAAAACAGTTATTTCAAAAGCTACTTTTCAAACTCAACCCTCTTTTAAACTATAGGCACATCTCACTACTTTTAGTTCTAAGTTCATCCCCCTTCGTGTGAGCACTGCCTTGGGGACCATTTGAGTACCCATCAAACTCTGACGCACAAGGCTGGCATTCCACACTGCACTTACTCATTCCTGGCTAGGGTACTTGGGTGTGAGCACTGCCTTGGGGACCATTTGAGTACCCATCAAACTCTGACGCACAAGGCTGGCATTCCACACTGCACTTACTCATTCCTGGCTAGGGTACTTGGGTGTGAGCACTGCCTGGGGTCCTCTGAGATCCTTAGGAACTCTGACATACCTAGGTTACAAGGGTCGTGGAATATGGCATGTTCGGATCCAGATATTTGGGCCTACTGTTAGGCTCTCTATAGTAACTTCTTAATCTTCTTATTTATTTTTGTGTAATTCGTGCAAGGCTGGTCTGTAATAATTAATTGTAAAAACGATATGGGCTGGATAGGCAAATGGGCGGGGTTATGCATGCTTAGTATAATTATGGGTAGAAACCATGCTATATGATTTATTTTGTATTTTTTCGCAATAATCACCATGCTTAGGAATACTTACCATGCATGCATTAGAGAATATGTTTTAGGCCCGTTTATCTCAGCATCTTTGCCATACTCATGACTCACTTAGAAATCATGTTCGTAGTTAAATAACTAAAAAAATGGTTGTTATGTTACTGTCTCTGCATCTTCACGATCACATTGTCTAGAAATCCTTTTTTAGGTTAAAAATATTAGTCGTCAATATTTGCATTAGAGACCATGTTACCTTAGGAATTCATTTTCAGCATGCTCATATTACCTATGCCAAACTCATGTGTTAAGGACATATTGCTATTTGCATTATAAATCATGTGCTAGGTTCAGCAACTTAACTACGTTTCTGCATTTCCTGTTTCGAGTCAAAAAGATGTGTTAATAAGTAAATTCCGCCCTAAAAAATAATAGATTCTGATTTCTGAAAATGTTGTGTGCATTTAGAAAAGCATGCGTAGGTTTGCATCATTCTACATGCATTTAGATATCATGTTTTGTAGGACACTGCATTCACATTAATTTAAATACTTACCATGATTAAGTCTAAACAGGATAACTGGAGTATTTTTTAACCCGCCTAGGAAAGCCTTAGGCATTAAGTTTATTAAAACTGGAAAAACTGTCTCTTTGCATTATTTGGCTAATTACAGATCAAAATTCATAGTCTAAAACTGGTAAAAAGACCTCTTATGAAACTCACTAATCATACTACCCCATTATTGTATTCTCACTTAGACATCTTGCCTTAGGTTCTGAAATTCAAAGACCTCTTTGTGTTTGAGTCGTGCTAATTATGTGTATTAATTTGTGGAGGAATTCATGAGCCTCATATCTGCTCCTGTGTGTCCCCTATACTTGCAGTCCTAAATGTTTTATTTGTCGCTTAGAATTTGTCCTTTAAACCCAGGGGTTCTGCCTAGTATCTACCCTTTAAGATAGTAGTCCTAATCTCCTCCAGGACTGATAAGAAGGGACGTGTAATAGCACGCAATAGAATTCGTGACCAACACACACTTTAATTACCTTCACGGGGTGGGAATGGTAGAATATGGATATGATGACCGGTGCGCTAATACCATGTGTAGCCCCTCTTCGAGGAGTGATTACCGGGTATTGCATTGATGTGATCCGTATTATTTTAAACCTAGGATATTTTCTCAAATGTTTACTTTTAATTTCTTTTCCAAACTTTCAATAAAACTTTGATACTTGTTTGAAATCCCCTCTTATGTGATCCTTGCTTGTTATTTGCTCATTGTCTGAATTCACGAAACCATTTGGCCAGGACCCACAGTTGTGGATCCTAAGGGGTGCCTAACACCTTCCCCTTGGGATAACTTCAAGCCCTTACCCAATCTCTGGTAATGCAANGGGGGGGGGGGGGGGGAAGAAAGGGGGCGTGACAATGACGTCATGACAAGTCGAGGTAAAAATCAAAAGCTCAATTCATTTCTTGTAATTACACTCAAAAAAATGAGGGTACTATCTGTATACGGTTAAAACAGGGCCAACCCGATTTTACTGATTAACTGAGATAAGGGGATGGATCGAATATCGGCCCCGTAATAGATTAGACCGAGGCATGAGGACAAGGTATCGAGTTAGAGATTTGAGGTACTCGTAGAGATCGAGACTAGTAAGGATCGAGACCAAACAAGGTAGACATCGAGCAAATCGAAGATAGCGTAATACCAGAAAGGCGAGATATCCGTGACTGGTCGAAGATTATGACAGAAATATCAGAACGGATCAAATCATGAACGGTTATTTAATTAATCTTGGGATTTCCTTCTGTAATTAGAATTGCACAATAAATAGAATTCCTCTACTATATAAATGGGGGTTCTAATCATTTGTAAAACACATGACTCTCGCATATCAAAGCAATACGACTCTCTCTCTATCTCTCTCTCTCTATCTCTCTTATATTCTCTTGTTCATCAGTTTGCTTTATACTTCATTATTCTATTATCAGTCAGTTCGAGGGCACACTATCTCGAGGGATGAATTACATTTCAGCATTGCTTTGCTTTTCTTTCTTGCTAATTTATATTATTAATCATCGCATTTATCAATCAATATTCGGTAAAATCACGTGTCCTTAAAACCACATTATAAGTTTAATTGTTATCCTATCTTAAAGGTAAACAACTTGACCTGCTGGAGCTCTCCCGAGTGATACTGAGCCTAATCCTAAGGTTCAAGTAAATGCAGTTACCATGATAAATGGAAGAGAATTAGAAGAAGTTCCACATAAAAAGAAGTATACAACAGTCCTGAAGGAGAATTAATGCCTAAGCCAGTTTACGAGAATGAGAAAGAAAAAAAAGGATTAGAGCCAGTAAATATGACAAGGCCACCACCCCTGTTTCCACAAAGACTGCAAAAGAAAAAAGATGACGCTATGTACAAGAAATTCTTAGATATTTTGAGCCAAATGCGCGTGAATTTAACTTTGGTGGAAATTTTGCAGGAAGTGCCTAAGTATGCAAGGTATCTCAGAGATATTGTGGCAAACAAGCGAAGACATATTTGAAACAGCTGCACTTACTGAAGAGTACAGTGCTAGAGTTCAGAGTAAACTCCTCCTAAGTTGAAGGATCCTGGGTGTTTCACAATTCCTCTATCTCTCGAAAAACAAGAAGTTGGTAGAGCCCTGTGCGATTTAGGGGCTAGTATAAATTTGATTCCATCCTCATTGTTCTAGCAACTCGGATTGAGGGTACTTAGACCTACTAAAGTCACTTTACAGTTGGCAGATAAGTCACTAGGTATGCCAGAAGGATATATTGAGGATGTGTTGGTTCGAGTGGGAAAGTTTATTCTTCCTACTGATTTTATTATTTTGGATTACGAGGCAGATGAGGAAGTACCCATTATTTTGGGGAGACCATTCTTAGCTATTGGTGGAGCGCATATTGATGTTAGGGAAGGAAGGTTGAAGATGAGAGTTGGAGATGGGGAAATCACTTTTAATGTGTACAAGGCACTTAAGATCCCTAAGCACTATGAGGACTTGTGCATGGGTACTGTGGTAGAACTGAAGGGGATTGAGCAGAGTCCTTGTGTGAATTGTAGGGATTAGGACGGGACAACTGAGTTGGAGGAGGTGGTGTTTCAAGCTGAGTATGTGAGGATGATTAAGAAAAGAGCCAGAGATGAAAGAGGGACCTTCTGAGAGCGTGTGAAATGGCTAGACTTAATGGGAAAAATAATAAGAGAAAGCGCCCAGCCTGAGCAGAGTAGTAGTGTCATGCCCCGATGTTAAATCAGGCGCTTGTTGGGAGGCAACCCATCTTTAATGCTTGTATGAGGCTGAGTGTTGGCCAGTCAAGAACTCCCACGTGCAGAAGATGAGAGTAGCAGAGATGAGGATGTTGAAATAGATGTGTGAGTGTACCAGGAGAGATAGGATTAAGAATGAAGCTATCCGGGACAGAGTGAGAGTAGCCTCCGTGGAGGAAAAGATGCGGGAGTCGAGGCTGAGATGGTTCGGACATGTTAAAAGAAGAAGAATTGATGCTCCTATCAGGAGGTGTGAGAGGTTGGCCATGGAGAGTTTGAGAAGAGGTCGAGGTAGGCCTAAGAAGTACTGGGGAGAGGTGATTAGGCAGGACATGGCGCGGCTTCAGCTCACTGAGGACATGACCCTTGATAGGAGGGTGTGAAGGTCGAGGATTAAGGTAGAAAGTTAGTAGGTAGTTTATAGTGCTTCACTGATAGTTTTAGTAGCATGCATGTCCCTTCATATTCTTAGATTTTTATTACGTTATGTGGTTTTGTTCGCCTCAGGTATCTGTTGCTATTATTTGGTACTACTTATCCTTTATCTATCCCGTTTCTTTTCTTACATTATATTGTTTTGTTCGCCTCAGTATTGTATTCCCTGTTGCTATTATTTGGTACTACTTATCCTTTATCTCTCCCTTTTCTTTTCTCTTCCATATTTCTTCCTTCCTTGCTTTCTTCTTCTTCTTCTTGCACTTCCTGAGCCGAGGGTCTATTGGAAACAAGGTGCTTATGATTATTTTATGACCAAGCAAAAGTTAGGCAAAGAAACAATTGAAGCAAAGTTAGGCAAATAAACAATTGAAGAAAAGTTAGGCAAAGAAAAAATTGAAACAAAGTTAGGCAACAAATCAAATCAAGACTGAAGCAGTGAAATTGAAACGAAGTAGAGTCTCGCGCCGCCTGGGTTAAAGCAAGATCAATCTCGCGTTAGAGGTTGCGTCACACAATGGAAAGCAATATGGAGAGCTCGTGTTACCTGGTGTATGATACGCTCAAATTACATCTTAATAAATAGTGTAAAGCGGTCGATGTCAAATATAATAACCCAACTAGGTTGGGGTCGAATCCCACAGGGAATAGGTGTGAAAAGATTACTTGAATAGTGTGAAACTTAACTTAAATCGTAATTCTATTCCGTTAGCTAAAAATAGTTTTGTAATTGAGTGAAATAAAGACAAGTATAATTTTGTAAGATTGTAATTAATTCAATTAACAAAACTAAGGAGGTTCCACCCGAGTCCTTCCTCGATTTCCCAAGTCGCTCAGATTGGCGACATCCTCGATCCCGGCAAAATTGCAACATGTGTAACAGATGTCTACTTGCTGTGAGTTATGTGGTGAAGGTCACACAAGTGACATATATCCCGTGAATCCTGAATCAATCTACTACATGGGGCAATGTCACGACCCAAATTACCAACCCTCGGGATCGTGATGGCGCCTAACACCACACTTGCTGCAAATATAAAATTAATTAACCATTTTCTTAAAACAATTTGAATAAATATAAGTACGCAGTTTAGAATAATGCGAAATCAAATACTATCCAATAGAGGAATCAAGAATAATGTACGAATTAATGAAATGAAACTCGAAACCAAATCTAATATCTAGCTACCCAGGTTCTGGAGTAACAATTCACGAACTACTAAAGAATACTACAAGTATTTGGCTAAAATAAATATATATTTGTTTTGAATGAAATAAAACAACAATCCAAATAATGTAGAGAAGACTCCAGGAATCAGCGGACGCCAGTAGATCTACCTCGTGTCTCCATACGAATGCTCAGATACTACTCGATAACTCAACTCTGACCGGAACCTGGATCTGCACAAGAAGTGCAGAGTGCAGTATCAGTACAACCGACCCCATGTACTGGTAAATGCCGAGCCTAACTTCGACGAAGTAGTGACGAGGCTACGGCGGGGCCTTTATAACATAACCTGGATACGATGTATAATAAAGCAAGAAGGGAATAATAAAATAATTAAACAGTAACTTGCAACAATTAATAAAATAACTCGGTTAACTTTATTTATAAAAATATTTCACCCTTTAGGTCAAAGCCTTTCACAATATTTATGTCTCAACAATTGTAAGCAGAAAGATGTACTATTCATGAACTTAATCAATTATCATTTCACAATGAAACCAACCAGAGTGTATCGTAAAACACTGTTAACTAGCTCAACCCTTTTTATACCACAATAAAGCCAAGGGATCAACCAACACTTCCAAATACGTGGAACAATATTTAACAACAAGTGGAAGAAAACAAGTAGACGTGGAGGCATCGAAATCACGAAAACAATCAAGATAGGAATATAGTAAATTGGAATTGGGGAAGGGATCATGTTAAACAGATAATTTGGTGGTGCATATATACTCGTCACCTCACCTATACACCACACACATGAAATTTCACATAGCATTTAAGTTGGGGATTCCTATTCCCTCAAGTCAAGGTTAAACCAAACACTTACCTCAATTCTGCAGTCCACTCACTGCTCAATCACAGCTTTTCCTTTATAATTTGCCTCTAACCCGCTCGAATCTAATCATAATTGGTTCAATATCATCAATTATTGCTAAAGGATTTAAAACAAACAAACAAAAAAACAATCAAATGAACCCAGTTTGATCCCAACAGGTGGGGTCTGGGGAGGGTAGTTTATATGCATACCTTACCCCTACCTAATGCAGGTAGAGAGGCTGTTTCCAATAGACCCTCGGCTCAGGAAGGGCAAAAAGAAGAAGAGTAAGGCAATGAAGGAAGAAATATGGAAGAGAAAATAAAAAGGGAGAGATAAATAATAAGTAGTACCAAATAATAGCAACAGGGAATACAATACCTGAGGCGAACAAAACCACATAACGTAATAAAAATCTAAGAATATGAAGGGAAATGCATGCTACTAAGACTATCGGTGAACAACTATAAACTACCTTCTAACCTTCTACCTTAATCCTTGACCTCCACACCCTCCTATAGAGGGTCATGTCCTCAGTGAGCTGAAGCAGCACCATGTCCTTCCTAATAACCTCTCCCCAGTACTTCTTAGTCCTACCTCGACCTCTTCTCAAATTCTCCACGGCTAACCTCTCACACCTCCTAACAGGAGCAACGATGTTTCTTCTCTTAACATGTCTGAACCATCTCAGCCTCGACTCCCGCATCTTGTCCTCCACAGAGGCTACTCCTACTCTGTCCTGGATAGCTTCATTCTTAGTCTTATCCCTCCTGGTACACCCACACATCCATCTCAACATCCTCATCTCTGCTACTCTCATCTTCTGCACATGGGAGTTCTTGACTGGCCAACACTCAGCCCCATACAGCATAGCCGATCGAACCACCACTCGATAAAACTTACCCTTAAGTCTTAGCGGCACATTCTTATCACACAAAACACCGGAAGCGAGCCTCCACTTCATCCATCCCGCTCTGATGCGATGCGTGAAATCTTCGTCAATCTCCCCGTTACCCTAGATAATAGACCCGAGATACTTAAAAATCGCTTTCCTGGGGATAACCTGAGCATTAATCTTAACCTCTACGTCTGCATCATGGGTCCCATCACTGAACTTGCACTCCAAGTATTCTGTCTTGGTTCTACTCAGTTTGAAACCTTTAGACTCCAAGGTCTGTCTCCAAACCTCCAACCTCGCGTTAACTCCACTATGCGTCTCGTCAATCAACACTATATCATCAACAAATAGCATTCACCAAGGCACCTCCCCTTGGATGTGACGTGACAGTACATCCATCGCCAAGGCAAAAAAAAATGGGCTAAGAGCTGATCCCTAGTCCAACCCCATCACCACAGGGAAATGCTAAAGGAATTAACTTTAATGAAAAACTATGGTTCTCCTATGTTCTCCTATCAAAAGACAAAAATCAACCCCGGGCCCGCTTGGTCTAAACTCGAGGTTCGGACCAAATCTATTTACCCATTCTCCCCCGAGCCCGGATATACAATTGGTTTTGGAATCCGACCTCAACTCGAGGTCTAAATTCCCAAATTTAGAAATTCCTAAGTTCTACCCAAAAATCCCAAATGTCATCATGAAAGTTCTAGGTTTTTTTGTTGAAATCTTGTAAAAAGTTGTAAATGATTGAAAGAACGTAGTTAGGAATCACTTACTATGACTTGGAGAAGTTTGAGTCTTTGGAAAATCGCCTATGGAGGTTTAGGGTTTGAGAGAATTGAAAAAGGGTGAAAATCCCGTCTAAAATCCAAATTAACAGGCTGCGGTTATCGCAAATGCGATCAGGGGTTCGCAATTGCGAACCCTTCAAAATTACTACTCCCTTCGCATTTGCGACCTAAATGTCGCATTTGCGTCTTCTGGGCTTGCTGGGAAGTCTTCGCATTTGCAAAGTAAATCTCGCATTTGCGAGGATGGCCTTCCCAGACCTGGTTTGCATTTGCGAACAAAAATGTCGCATTTCCAGATCTGTCAGCTTCGTAACTGCGGAGCTTGATCTCGCAATTGCGAGATCAGAGGCCTGGTGACAAACACCAGATACACCAACTGATATTTCTAAGTTCTAAACACTCCCTAGCCTACCCGAAACTCACCCGAGCCCGTCCAAACCAAACATGCACGCAAGTCTAAAAATATCATACGGACTTGCTCGTGCGATCAAATCACAAAAATAACATTTAAAACTACGAATTCAACCTCAAAACTCATGATTTTCTCAAGAACACTTCAATTTCACTAATTTCTCAATCGAACGTCCGAATCACGTCAAATCAATTCCGATTCTCACCAAATTTTACAGATAGGACTTAAATATCATAACAAACCTGTACCGGGCTCTGGAACCAAAATACGGGCCCGATACAAATGATTTAAAACATTAATTCATTTCTTTATTTACTTAAAAATCCAGCATAACAATTTTCTTCAAAAATTGATTTCTAAAGCTAGGGACCTTGAAATTCAATTCCGGTCATATGCCCAAGTCCCATATTTTGCTGCGGACCTCCCGGAACCGTCGAAACACGGGTCCGGGTCCGGGTCCGTTTACTCAAAATGTTGACCAAAGTCAACAAAAAATCAAAATTTTAACTCTAAAAATTATCATTTCTTATATTTTCACATAAAAGCTTTCTGGATTCACGTACGGACTGCGCACACAAATCGATGTAATTAAAATTATTTTTTTTAAGGCTAATGAGCCCAGAATAGTGTCTTAATTCATAAGATGACCCTTTGGGCATCACAATCTCCACCGCTAAAATAAATGTTCGTCCTCGAACGGACATAGAAAATTACCTGAATTGGAAAATATGTGGGGATATATACTCTGTATGTCCGACTCAGACTCTCAAGTAGTTTCCTGAACAGGCTGACCTCTCCACTGCACTCGAACTGAAGGGTAACTCTTTGATCTCAATTGACGAACCTTCCGGTCTAAAATGGCTACCAGCTCCTCCTCATAGGTCAAATCTTTATCCAACTGGACAAAGCTGAAATCTAACATGTGGGACGGGTCACCATGATATTTCCGGAGCATGGATGCATGGAATACTGGATGAACTGAGGATGACCCTAGAGGCAACGCAAGTCTATAAGCTACTCCCCCACTCTATCAAGAATATCAAATGGCACGATATACCTAGGGCTCAACTTTCCCTTCTTCCCAAACCTCATAACACCTTTCATGGGCGATACCCGAAGTAATACCCTTTCTCCAACCATGAATGCCACATCACGAACCTTACTGTCGGCATAACTCTTTTTCCTAGACTGAGCTGCACGAAGTCGATCCAGTATAACCTTGACCTAATCTAAGGCCTCTTGAACTAAGTCTGTACCCAATAATCGAGCCTCTCCCGGATCAAACCATCCAACTGGCGATCTACACCGTCTAACATATAATGCCTCATAGGGAGCCATCTGAATGCTCGACTGATAGCTATTATTGTAGGCAAACTCCGCTAACGGTAAGAACTAATCCCAAGAACCTTCAAAATCAATAACACAGGCATGGAGCATATCCTCCAAGATCTGAATAGTACGCTCAGACTGCCCGTCCGTCTGAGGATGGAATGTTGTGCTCAACTCAACCCGTGTACCCAACTCACGCTGAACTGCCCTCCAAAAGTGCGAGGTAAACTACGTACACCGATCAGAAATGATACACACGAGCACATCGTCAAGGAGAACAATCTCTCGAATATATATATCTGCCAACCGCTCTGAAGTATAAGTACTTTCCATCTGGAATGAAATGTGTTGATTTAGTCAGCATATCCACAATAACCCAAACGACGTCGAACTTCCTCTGAGTCTGTGGGAGTCCAACAACGAAGTCCATAGTGATATGCTCCCACTTCCACTCAGGAATTTCTATCTGCTGAAGCAAACCACCGGGTCTCTGGTGCTCATACTTCACCTGTTGGCAATTCATACAACGAGCCACATAAGCAACAATGTCCTTCTTCATCCTTCGCCACCAATAATGCTGCCGTAGGTCATGGTACATCTTGGCAGCACCCGAGTGAATAGAATACTTAGAAATGTGAGCCTCCTCAAGGATCGACTCACAAATCCCATCAACATTAGGCACACACACTTGACCCTGCATCCTCAAAACACTGTCATCTCCAATTGTAACCTTCTTGGCACCACCGTGGCGAACTGTGTCCCTAAGGACCATCAAATGCGGGTCATCATCCTGCTGATCTCTGATACGCTCAAATAAATAAGATCGAGCGACTGTAAAAGCTAAAACACGGCTGGGAGAAATATCCAACCTTACGAACTAATTGGCCAGAGTCTGAATATCTGAAGCTAACGGTCTCTCACCAGCCGGAATGAATGCAAGGCTGCCCATACTCACTGCCTTACTACTCAATGCATCGGCCACCATATTTGCCTTCCCCGGATGATACAATATAGTGACGTCATAATCTTTCAATAATTCTAACCATCTCCTCTGTCTCAAATTAAGATCCTTTTGCTTGAACAAGTACTAAAGGCTGCGATGATTCGTGAAAATCTCACACGGCACACCATAAAGATAGTGCCTCCATATTTTCAATGCGTAAACAATGGCTTCCAACTCTAAGTCATGGACGGGGTAATTATTCTCATGGACTTACAACTTCCGAGACGCATATTCAATCACCCTGCCCTCTTGCATTAATACCGCTTCAAGACCAATACGGGAAACATCACAATATACCGTGAAAGATCCTGAACCTAATGGTAAAACCAACACCGATGCTGAAGTCAAGGCTATCTTGACCTTCTGAAAGCTCGCCTATCACTCGTCCGACCATTTGAACGGGGCACCTTTTTGGGTCAATTTAGTCATTGGGGCTGCTATAGATGAAAACCCCTCCACAAACCCACGATAGTAACTTGCCAAATAAAAAGCTCCCGTCCGTGGCTGAAGTGGGTCTAGGCCAGTTCTTGACTGCCTCTATCTTCTTAGGATCTACTTGAATACCCTCTACTGATACGATGTGACCCAAGAAAGCTACTGAATCCAACTAGAACTCACACTTTGAAAATTTTTCATCAAGCTACCCTCTAGAGCGCTATCCGGAGGTATTGTTCATGTTCCTCCCGGCTTCGGGAGTATATTAGAATATCATCAATGAACACTATTACGAAGGAACCCATATGAGGCTTGAAAACCCTATTCATCAAGTCCGTAAAGGCTGCTAGGGCATTAGTCAAACCAAAAGACATCACCAGAAATTCATAGTGCCCATACCTCGTTGTGACGACCCGGTCGGTCGTCTAAAGAATTAGCGCCCCGATCCCCTATTAATTGTTTCCCCCCAAGTCTATTTTTGCTAAATTGAATTGCCGGGACGTTCGGTTTTGAATTTTGGAGAGTTTTGGGACACTTAGTCCCTAAATGAGAGCTTAAGTGTTGGAAAGTTGCCCGTAGTTGGAGCAGTGTGAAGACGGCCTTGGAATAGAAATCCGATGGTTCTGTTAGCTCCGTTAGGTGATTTTGAGATTGCGAGCGTGTTCGGAATGTATTTTGGAAGTCCGTAGCTCATTTAGGCTTGAAATGCCGAAGTTTGAATTTTTGGAGTTTCCAGCCCGATAGTGAATTTTTTATCCGAGGGTCGGAATGGAATTCCGGAAGTTGCAGTAGTTCCGTCGTATAAATTTGGGATGTGTGTGCGAAATTTGAGGTCATTAGGATGAGTTTAGAAGTGTTTCGGCGTCGGATGCGAATTCTAGAATTTTCCTAAGTTCCTGGGCTTGAACCTATGCATAATCGATGTTTTTGATGTTATGAGATGTGTTTTTAAGGCTCGACCCTGTTCAAATGAAGTATTAAGGTTGGTTGGTGGATTGGCTGACCAAATCAGCCTATTTTATTCCGGTACTGACTACTTATTCATCGGAGCGGTTGGCGGAGATTATATTTGGGAGATCGTTCGTCTGCATGGTATTCCAGTTTCTATTATTTCAAACAGAGGTACTCAGTTCACTTCACGGTTCTGAAGAGCCGTTCAGAAGGATTTAGGTACCAGGGTGGAGTTGAGCACAACATTTCACCCCCAGACAGACGGACATTCCGAGCGCACTATTCAGGTTCTCGAGGATATGCTCCGTGCGTGTGTGATTGAGTTTGGAGGGTCTTGGGATCAGTTCCTGCCATTGGAGGAGTTTGCTTACAACAACAGATATCAATCCAGCATTCAGATGGCTCCGTATGAGGCTTTATATGGTAGGAGGTGCAGATCTCCGGTGGGTTGGTTTGGGCCGGGTGAAGCCAGGCTATTGGGAACAGAGTTGGTTCAGGATGCATTCGAGAAGGTCAAGGTGATTCAGGATAGACTTCGTACAACCCAGTCCAGACAGAAGATTTACACGGACTGGAAGGTTCGTGATGTTTCATACATGGTGGGAGAGCGGGTTCTGCTTCGGGTTTCGCCTATGAAGAGCGTTATGAGATTTGGGAAGAAGGGGAAATTTAGTCCGAGGTTTATTGGCCCTTTTGAGATATTGAGGCGTGTTGGGGAGGTTTCTTATGAGATTTCCTTACCTCTCAACTTGGCAGGAGTTCATCCGGTATTTCATGTTTCGATGCTCCAGAGGTATCACGGTGACCCGTCTCATGTCTTGGATTTCAGCTCAGTCCACTTGGACAAGGATCTATCATATGTTGAGGAGCTTGTAGCTATATTGGACAGGTAGGTCAAAAAGCTCAGGTCAAAGAACATTGCTTAAGTAAAGGTTCAGTGGCGAGGTAAGCCAGGCCGAGGAGGCGACCTGGGAGACCGAGCAGGATATGCGCAACAATTATCCTCATCTTTTCACTTCTTCAGGTATGTCTTTAGGCTCGTTCGAGGACGAACGAATTTTTAAGTATAGGAGGATGTGACGACCCGGTCGGTCGTCTAAATAATTAGCGCCCCGATCCCCTATTAACTGTTTTCCCCAAGTCTATTTCTGCTAAATTGAATTTCCGGGACGTTCGGTTCTGAATTTCGGAGAGTTTTGGGACACTTAGTCCCTAAATGAGAGCTTAGTGTTGGAAAGTTGCGCATAGTTGGAGCAGTGTGAAGACGGCCTCGGAATGGAAATCCGATGGTTCCGTTAGCTCATTTAGGTGATTTCGGGGTTGGGAGCGTGTTTGGAATGTATTTTGGAAGTCCGTAGCTCATTTAGGCTTGAAATGCCGAAGTTTAAATTTTTGGAGTTGCCAGCCTGATAGTGAAATTTTGATCTGAAGGTCGGAATGGAATTTCAGAAGTTGCAGTAGTTCCTTCATGTCATTTGGGATGTGTGTGTGAAATTTGAGGTCATTCGGATGAGTTTAGACGTGTTTCGGCGTCGGATGCGAATTCTAGAATTATCCTAAGTTCCTAGGCTTGAACCTATGCATAATAGATGTTTTTGATGTTATGAGACGTGTTTTTAAGGCTCGACCTAGTTCGAATGAAGTATTAAGGTTGGTTGGTGGTTTTGGTTGAGGTCCCGGGGGCCTCGGGGTTGTTTTGGATGCTTAGCGGGAGAAATTGGGACTTAGTTACTGCTGAACCAGGCCTCTTCTGGTGTCTTCGCACCTGCGAATGTTTTTCCGCAGGTGCGCACTCGCGGGCGTGGGGCTTGATCGCAGGTGCGATAGGGGGAGATTTGACCAGTGGTCGCAGGTGAGACCTGGGTTTCGCAGGTGCGGGATCAGGTGCGGCCCCAGTGTAACTTAAGTGATTTCCGCACCTGCAGTGCTTTTTCCGCAGGTGCGGTACCATATGTGTGGTGATCGGGACCGCAGGTGCGAGATCCCTGTGTGTTTTATTCCAAAAAAATTCGAGAGTTTATTTCATAAGTCTAAAAATCGTGTAAAGGGCTCAAGAATTGGTGATTTTCTGTGGGTTTCGAAGAGAAGGATCATAGGTAACATTTCCTAATCCTAATTCATTGTTAGACCATTAATCTCCGTTGTTTTCTTTAGTTTAATTATCAAAAATGGGGGAAACCCATAGGAAATTGATGAAATTTCCCCAACCCGAAATTTTGAAAATATATGGGGGTTTTGGCATCGGATTTCGATTGTTTCTGGTTGAATGAGTTCGTGAGTGAATGGGTGTCCGGAAAATATAACTTTTACCCGATTCCGAGACATGGGCTCGAGGGGAGTTTTGGTCATTTTACCTAATTTCGTGCCTTAGCTTGAATTAAACAGTGAAAATCANCCTTAGGATGTGATATTTGGTAGTTGAATGCCTTGTACGTGAGGTGACAAGCGCGTACTTGTGCTAATTGTTGAAAATCCGGTTTTACTTTAAATATTTAGATTGAGTTTCTTTCTTACCTGCTTCATTCTACTTGCAATGATAGCCTATGTTAGTTTAGAAAAGCATGCCTATTTGACTTGAATTGCCTATTTGCTTAAGTTGCTTTAATTGTACTACGTGAAACATGTTAGGCTATAACTACTTGTTACCTTGTATTTTTGCACTCTATTTCTGAATGTCTTCTTGTTATGGCTGCGCATTTACTTTGGGACTACAGGGCGTTATCCCGGGAGATCCCCTTGCATATTTACTTTGGGACTACGGGACGGTATCCCAGGAGATTCCCCTGCACATTTGCTTTGGGACTACGGGACGGTATCCCGGGAAATCCCCCTGCATATTTACTTTGGGACTATGGGATGGTATCTCGGGAGATCCCCCAGCACATTTACTTTGGGACTACGGGACGGTATCCCGGGAGATCCCCCTGCATATTTACTTTGGGGCTACGGGATGGTATCCCGGGAGATCCCCCTACTTTGGGACTACGGGACGGTATCCCAGGAGATCCACTAGACAGTTGAGAAAAGGACTACAGGACGGTATCCTGGGAGATCCTCATTGTTACCATTGTTATTGAGCTGTTCATATCCCGTGTTTAATCTGTTCTTGTGTTTTGTTATTGCCTTGTTGACCTGTCTTACTTCACTGTTGTATTCATTATTACTGTCTGCTTTCATACTGTAAATCCCTATTATATTGTTTAACCTCAGTAGGGCCCTGACCTTCCTCGTCACTACCCGACCGAGGTTAGGCTTGGCACTTACTAAGTACCGGTTTGGTGTATTCATGCCCTTTTCTGCGCATGTTTTTCATGTGCAGATACAGGTTCCTCCACCCAGGCGCACTATCCTCGAGGTTGAGAGACATAGCAGAGACTTCGAGGTACATCTGCCGCGTCCGCAGACCAGGAGTCTCTATCTTATTCCAGCTGTAGTGGAAAGCTTTTCCTTCTTTTCAGCTGTTTAGACATTCTGGAGTTAGGGCAGTGTAGTACATTTCTGTTAGCCAGTGTTTTCCCGTGAGTTTCCGGGTTTTGGGGTGATATTGTAGACTTCTGCATTATTGGGTTGTATATGCCGAGCGACATTTATATACAGTCTTTCTTTAGTTGTTCAGTTTTAATTAATTATTCCGCAAGTTATGTTGTTTTTTCGCATTGTTAGGCTTACCTAGTTATTGGGACTACGTGCCATCACGACATGTTCACGGAGTGCGAACTGGGGTCGTGACACTCGTCCGAAAGGCTGTATTAGGAACATCGAACGCCCTAATTTTCAAATGATAGTAGCCCGATCTCATATCAATTTTCGAAAACACCCTGGCACCCTGAAGATGATCAAATAAATCATCAATTCTCGAAAATGGATATTTACTCTTGATGATGACTTTATTCAACTGCTGGAGTCTATACACATTCTCATCGACCCATCCTTCTTCTTCACGAACAAAATCGGTGCACCTCAGGGCGAGACACTAGGCCTAATGAAGCCCTTATCAAGCAAGTCTTGCAACTGTTCAATTCTTTCAACTCTGGTGGGTCCATCCGGTATGGAGGAATAGAAATGGGCTAAGTGATAAAAGCCACATCAATGAAAAAATCAATATCGCTATCGGGCAGCATCCCCGGCAGGTCTGCCAGAAACACCTCGGGAAACTCATAAACAATAGGCACCGAATCTATCGAAGATACTTCAGCATTATAATCACGAATATGAGCTAAATAAGCCAAACATCCCTTCTCAACCATGCGACGAGCCTTGGCATAAGAAATCACTATAATGGGAGAATGACCATGAGTCCCTTTCCATTCTAATCGAGGCAACCCTAGCAAGGCTAACGTAATTGTCTTGGCGTGATTGTCCAAGATGGCATAATAAGGTGACAACCAATCCATGCCCAATATGACATCGAAACCGACCATGTCAAGAAGCAAAAGGTCTACACTAATTTCAAGACCTTAAAAAACGACCACACACGAACGATACACACGATTTACCACAATAGCATCCCCCACCGGCGTAGACACATAAACAGGGACACTCATGGAATCACGGGGAACAACCAAATACGAGGCAAAATAGGATGACACATAAGAATAAGTAGACCCCCGATAAAAAAAACTGAAGCATCTCTATTGCATACTGAAATGGTACCTGTGATAACGGCATCAGAGGATTCCGCCTCAGGTCTAGATGGAAATGCATATAATTGTGGCTAGGCCCCGGTACCCTGAACCACGTCTCTAGGAGGACCTCTGATAGGAGACCTCCACCTCTAGCGGGCTGGCCTCCACCCCTAACGGCCTGACCTCCACCTCTAACAATATGGCCCCTACCTCTGGCTACCTGACCCCTAACCCTGGCTGGCTAGGCAGGTGGTGCTGCAGCTAGTGCCGGAACTATGTCACGAGAACCTTGGTATGATGTTTATTACCCGATAATCTCGGACAAGCTCTCCCAACATGCCCATATTCCTCACACTCAAAGCATCCCTCCTGATATAGAGGCTAACCCTGACGAACGGGCTGACCATGATAATAACTCTGCAGAGGAGGTGCTCTGATAAGAGCTGATGGAGCACTATATACTGGTGAGAAGGAGGAGGCGTATAAGAACCACGACCACCAGAAGTATCGTGTGAAGCCTGAAGTGCTGAATGGAATGGCCTCTGCTGAAGTTAACCCCGCCTCCAGATGAGGCACCAATGAATTCCCCGGAATGGCGAGGCCTCTTGTCTGACCCCTGACCTCCCACCCCGAGAGCCGTCTCAACTCTCCGGGCCACATTGGCCGCATCCTGAAAGGAAATATCGGTCCATTTCTCCTTAGCCATCTGCAACCTGATGGGTTGAGCAATGCCCTCAATAAATTGCCTGACCCTCTCACTCTCTCTCTGTGGGAAACAAAAGAATAGCATGTCTAGCCAAATCCACAAAATCATTCTCATACTAGGTGCCAGTCATGCTGCCCTACTGAAGTCGCTCAAACTGGAAATGATTCTCCTCTCTAATAGTGATAGGCAAAAACTTCTCCAAAAATAGATGCGAAAACTGATCCCAAGTCAGAGCAGGTGACCCAGCTGGTCTAGTCAACAAATAATCTCTCCACCATTTCTTGGCAGAATCAATCATCTGAAAAGCGGCGAAGTTGACCCCATTGGTCTCAAAAATACCCATGTTCCGAAGAACCTCATGACAAATAAAAAGATATTCCTGAAGATCCTCCGAATTAGCACCACTGAAATGAACAGGGAAAAGCTTGATAAACCTGTCCAGTCTCCACAAAGCATCGAAGGACATAAATTCTCCATCAACAAGCGGTGTTGCCGCAACTAGCTGAACTACCCCAGCTGGATTGGCTGATGGGGTCTAAATCTATGGAGTAGTCCGATCAGGAGTGTGGGTAGCAGGAGTCTGGACCCCTACTCCAGCCTGAGATACGGCTGCTCCCACGGGGAGTGCGCCAGTCTGGGCTACACTCCCCATAATTTCCACTAATCAGACCAAAACATCCTGAAGCACCTGGGTAGCAATAAACCCCTCTGGGACCTGATCTGGTCCCGGTGGAACGATCCGAGCTGGAGTCCTCTCATCAATATCCGTCTAGGGCTCCGCAGTTGGGGCTGCTGTTTGAGCAATAGGCTGAGTCCTGCCCCTACCTCGGCCTCTGACATTGCCTCGGCCTCTGCCCCTAGTAGGAGCTACTGCTACCGGAGGACCTAAATGTTGGTCAGCGGAACAGGAAGCACGTGTTCTCTCCATCTACAAGAGAATAGAAGAGTTCAATCATTATTAGAGATAACAAGAATCACACGATATAGTAGAAATAAAAATTGAGTTTGTTCCTAACTTTATAGCCTCTGAGAGATAAGTACAGACATCTCTGTACTGATCTCTTAGACTCTATTAAGCTTTTTTCTTGAATTGTGAGACCTAGGAAACTGGGCACTAATACCAACTTGTCACGACCCAAATTCCCAACCTTCGGGATCGTGATGGTGCCTAACACCACACTTGCTAGGCGAGACAATGTTAGAAATTAATTAACCGTTTAACAATTTAATTAAATAAAAGTAAGCAGTTTAGAATAATGTGAAATCAAATACTATCCAATAGAGGAATCAAGAATAATGTACGAATTAATGAAATGAAACTCGAAACTAATTCTAATATCTAACTACCTAGGGTCTGCAGTCACAATTCACGAACTACTAAAGAATACAAAAAGTATTTGGCTAAAAGAAATATATATCTGTTTTGAATGAAATAAAACAACAAGATAAATAATGTAGAGAAGACTCCAGGAATCTGCGGAAGCCAGCAGATCTACCTCGTGTCTCTGTACCAATGCTCAGCTACTACTCGATAACTCAACTCTGGCCAGAACCTGGATCTGCACAAGAAGTGCAGAGTGCAATATCAGTACAACCGACGCCATGTACTGGTAAGTGCCGAATCTAACCTCGACGAAGTAGTGACGAGGCTACGAAGGGGCCTTTATAACATAAGATGGATACAATGTATAATAAAGCAAGAAGGAATAATAAACTAATTAAACAGTAACTTGAAACAATTAAAAATAACTCGGTTAACTTTTCCAGATCTCAGCTATAACCAATCCTCACGAAAATTTCCAAGTTTCAATTTAAAATAACGGTAAAATCAGAGTATGGGAACAATAGAATAAAACAGTAAGTTTTCCGGTATTTATCATATAATCAGTAAAACATGAATATCCTCCCTTATTTCTCTTTGTTGCGGCGTGTAACCCGCTCCCACCTGTCAACCCTTATTGCTCCTCCCTATATATATCATCCTTATTTCTCCTGTTGCGGCGTGCAATCTGTTCCCACATGTCCTCCATTATTGCTCCTTATTGCGGCGTGCAACCCGCTCCCACCAGAAAATCACATCTCTTTATTTATAAATAGATTTCACACTTTAGGTCAAAGCCTTTCACAATATTTATGTCTCAACAATTTAAGCAGATAGATGTACTATTCATGAACTTCATCAATTATCATTTCATAATGAAACCAACCGGAGTGTATCGTAAAACACTGTCAACCAACTCAATCCTTTTTATACCACAATGAAGCCAAGGGATCAACTAACACTTCCAAATGCGTGAAACAATATTTAACAACAAGTTGACGAAAACAAGTAGACATGGAGGCATTGAAATCACGAAAACAATCAAGACAAGAATATAGTGAATTGGAACCGGGGAAGGGATCATGTTAAACAGATAACTTTGTGGTGCGTAGATACTCGTCACCTCANTATTCCCTCAAGTCAAGGTTAAACCAAACACTTACCTCAATTCTGCAGGCCACTCACTGCTCAATCACAGCTTTTCCTTTAGAATTTGCCTCTAACCCGCTCGAATCTAATCATAATTGGTTCAATATCATCAATTATTTTTAAAGGAATTAACTTTAATGAAAAACTATGGTTCTCCTATCAAAATACAAAAATCGACCCGGGCCCGCTTGGTCTAAACTCGAGGTTCGGACCAAAACCCGTTTACCCATTCTCCCCTGAGCCCGAATATACAATTGGTTTTGGAATCTGACCTCAATTCGAGGTCTAAATTCCCAAATTTTGAAATTCCTAAGTTCTACCCAAAAATCCCAAATTTTACCATGAAAGTTCTAGGTTTTTGGTTGAAATCTTGTAAAAAGTTGTAAAGGATTGAAAGAACATAGTGAGGAATCACTTACCTATGATTTGGAGAAGTTTGACTCTTTGAAAAATCGCCTATGGAGGTATAGGGTCTGAGAAAATTGAAAAATGAGTGAAAATCCTATCTAAAATCCCACTTAACAGGTTACGGTTATCGCAAATGCGATCAGGGGTCCGCAATTGCGAACCCTTTGAAATTATTGATACCTTCACATTTGCGACTTAAATGTCGCATTTGCGACATCTGGGCTTGCTGGGCAGTCTTTTCATTTGCAAGGATGGCCTTCCCAGGCTTGGTTTGCATTTATAAACAAAAATGTCGCATTTCCCAGATCTATCAGCTTCATAATTTCGGAGCTTGATCTCGCAAGTGCGAGATTAGAGGCCTGGTGACAGACACCAGATGCACCAGCTGAGATTTCTAAGTTCTAAACACTCCGTAGCCTACCGAAACTCACCAGATCCTGTCCAAACCAAACATGCACGCCAGTGTAATAACATCATACAGACTTGCTCGTGCGATCAAATCACAAAAATAACATTTAAAACTACAAATTCAACCTCAAAACTCATGATTTTCTCAAGAACACTTCAATTTCACTATTTTCTCAACCGAACGTCCGAATCACGTCAAATCAATTCCGATTCTCACCAAATTTCACAAATAGGACTTAAATATCATAATAAACCTATATCGGGCTCTGGAACCAAAATACGGGCCCGATACCAACGATTTCAAACATTAATTCATTTCCTTAAAAACCCAACATAATAATTTTCTTCAAAAATTGATTTCTAAATCTAGGGACCTCGGAATTCAATTCCGGGCAAATGCCCAAGTCCCATATTTTGCTGCGGACCTCCCGGGACCATTGGAACATGGGTCCAATTCTGTTTACTCAAAATGTTGACCAAAGTCAACAAAAAAAATCAAAATTTTAATTCTAAAAATTATCATTTCTTATGTTTTCACATAAAAGCTTTTCGGATTCACGTCTGGACTGCACACGCAAATCGAGGTAATTAAAATTAGTCTTTTTAAGGCTAATGAGCCCAGAATAGTGTCTTAATTCATAAGATGACCCTTTGGGTCATCACAGGCAACAAGCTAGAGGGCCTATGAATCAACATGCTCAATATGGTAACACATACAATCTGAACTGGAGGAATCATCCTAACTTCTCTTGGAGTGGAAATCAGAATATCAGGCCTCAAGCTGATTACAATCATCCACCTCAACCCCCACAACAAGAAGAAGAGAGTTTGACTGACATGATGAAAAATCTCTTGATAGACAATCAGAAAGTTATGGCTGAGAATCAACAAGCCAGAGCTGAGAATCTACAATTGCGCACAGAGTTCAGAAATCTAGAGAGGCAATTTGGGCAAATGGCTAACAATCAGAATATTAGACCCGCTGGAGCTCTCACGAGTGATACTGAGCCTAATCCTAAGGATCAAGTCAATGAGGTTACCTTGAGAAATGGAAGAGAATTAGAAGAAGATCCACAAAAAAAGAAGTATACAGCCAGTCCTGAAGGAGAATTAATGCCTAAGCCAGTTGAGGAGAATGAGAAAGAAACCAAAGGATCAGATCCAGTAAATATGACAAGGTCACCACCTCCGTTTCCACAAAGACTGCAAAAGCAAAAAGATGACGCTATGTACAAGAAATTCTCAGATATTTTGAGCCAAGTGCGTATGAATTTACCTTTGGTGGAAATTTTGCAGGAAGTGCCTAAGTATTCAAGGTATCTCAGAGATATTGTGGCAAACAAGAGAAGACATATTTGAAACAGATGCACTTATTGAAGAGTGCAGTGCTAGAGTTCAGAGTAAACTTCCTCCCAAGTTGAATGGGTGTTTCACAATTCCTCTATCTTGGAAAACAAGAAGTTGGTAGAGCCCTGTGCGATTTAGGGGCTAGTATAAATTTGCTTTCATCCTCATTGTTCAAGCAACTCGGATTGGGGGTGCTTAAACCTACTACAGTCACTTTACAGTTGGAAGATAGGTCACTAGTTATGCCTTAAGGAATTATTGAGGATGTGTTAGTTCGAGTGGGAAAGTTTACAGGGATGTGTTAGTTCGAGTGGGAAAGTTTATTCTTCTTGCTGATTTTATTATTCTTTATTACGAGGCAGATGAGGAAGTACCCATTATTTTGGGGTGACCATTCTAAGCTACTGGTGGAGCGCTTATTGATGTTAAGGAAGGAAAGTTGAAGATGAGAGTTGGCGATGAGGAAATCACTTTTAATGAGTACAAGGCACTTAAGATCCCTAAGCACTTTGAGGACTTGTGCATGATTATTGTGGTAGAGATGAAGGGTATATAGTACAGTCCTTGTTGAATTATAGTGATTAGGATGGGACAACTGAGTTCAAAGAGGTAGTGTTGCAAGCTGAGTGTGTGAGGATGATTGAGACAAGAGCCAGAGAGGAAAGAAGGACCTTCTGAGAGCGTGTAAAAAGGCTAGACTTAATGAGAAAAAGAAGAAGAGAAAGCGCCCATACTGAGCAGAGTAGCAGTGTCATGCCGCGACGTTAAATCAGGCGCTTGTTGGGAGGCAACCCATCTTTAATGCTTTATTTTATTTTTGTTGTAATCTTATTATTTTTGTAGTTTTGTTTTTGTTTTGTAGGATTATAACCATAGGAGGCAAAGCCATTGGAAGAGTGCAAAAACGAGTTAGATGGTGAGTCTAAGTGTAGGGTGCCTCATGAAAGACCATGGATGGGGGAAGTCTGAGTACCCGTGAGCCGCTATTGCTTTGGCCTTTGGCCTTTCAGGGAGTTTCTTGTCCACCCTCATTATTATTTTTTTGCTTTATTTGTGCATTGGAGACACTGCACTCTTGGGTGGGGGAATTCTCTAGATAATTAGTAGTAGGATGTAAAAATTTTAACTTATTATTTTTGTTTTCATAGTTGTGTAGTATTTTAGTAGCTACGAAAAAATCGAAAAAAAAAGTAGAAAAATTGGGCTATCCCCGACGATGGATCTCCTAGACAGTTTTCTTGAGAGACTTAAGTCTAAAGAAAAAGGACAAAAGATTTTTTTTGTAGGTAGTATAGTAATTCCCCATTGGTTTTTCTTTGTGCCGCGGTTTTTTTCCAAGAGTTTTGTTTAAACCGGGTATAGTTAGTTTTTTTTAAGGAGTAGGAGCCACTGTGAGATGAATTGAATTGAAGCAATATCTCTCGACTTTGTTATGCCTTGAGAATAATGAGTACTTTAGTTGTGACACTTAGGCTCAGTTTTTGACTCTTGTATAAGTACCTTAAATTGTATAATCTTAAATTTGCTTAACTACTTTGACTAAAGTGTCTTGATGAGTCTAATATTGAGTGAGTTATGTTCCATGTGTGTGTGAGGTTTGTATGGTATTCTGTGCATTGCATTTGATGTCTAGAACTTTCCATGTGTGTTTGCAAAGCGAATAGTAGTGTTGTTCACTTTTGGAATATATATAGGCGTTTCTTTGTTGAGCCAGATATATTATATAGTTTACCCGCCTAATTGTTATATATCGTAGTTAACCCCTTTGAGCATGTAATCCTGTTTCTTTGGCAACCACATTACAAGCCTTACCCATTTGTTTGAATTAACCATCTATTTGAACCTTTTCACCTCTCATTAGCACTTGAATTGTGATGAACTTTGTAAACGTTTAAGTGTGGGTGGTTGGTTTGGCTTTTGAGTAGAATTAATGAAATAAGGAGAAATGTGCACTGTTTTAAAAAAAAGTAAGAGGCACTTGAATTGAAAAAGAAAGAAAAGAAAAAAAATTAGTTGTATTATTGTGAAAAATGTTCCTTGATAGTGGTGACTCTTGATGTAATTGTGCGTAAAGAAGTATGAATTTAATATATATTGATGTGAAGGTGGGGTTATGATTTGCCATAAGTAGTGGGTTTGAATGTTAAAGTATATGTATTAAAGTGCATAGGGAGGTGTAGTCACTCTTATATCCAAATTTATCCTACCTGACTCGTAGCCTACATTACAACCAATAAAAGTCCTACTTGATCCTAGACTGAATGAGCTCGATTAGTAGTACATTACGGAAAAGCCTATGGAGCATCTTTTGTGGCATATGAATGTTATTTCTGAGAGTGAGTGAATTCTTTCTATCTTGAGTTCCTAATTTTTCTTAAATTTTATTGTGTATGGAACTACTCCCTTTTTTTGTATGAGGGCACTTGATACATGAAGGAAAGGCAATGTCATTAACGTCTATGTTAGAGTAAGTGACTGAGTTGTGAATAATGCACGGTACTTGTGAGTCAAATCTTGAGGTAAAGATGTTACACCCTTGTGCTTAGTCTATTTTAAAGATTCTTCGTGTGATGAGGTAAGAGAATTATTTAAAAAGGTCGTGTCTATATAAAGTGTAGTTTGATTGCTCGAGGACGAGCAACGTTTAAGTGCGGGGTAGTGATGTTTGGCAATAATTTAGTGCCTTATTTACCCTATATTTTAGGTGCTTTAATGCTAAACTATACTATAGTTGTGCTTAATTGAGTTATCTTATGTGTAGGTACATTAAAAACGAAATTTGGAGCAAAGTAAATATTAAAGTGTATTGCATGCACTATAACAAGGTGCTTATGATTATTTGATGACAGAAAAATTTAGGCAAACAAACAATTGAAGCAAAGTTAGGCAAAGAAACAAAGTTAGGCAACGAAGAAAATCAAGACTGAAGCAGTGAAATTGAAAGGAAGCATAATCTCGCGCCGCCTGGGTTAAATCAAGATCAATCTCGCGTTAGAGGTTGCGTCACACAGCGGAAAGCAAGATAGAGAGCTCGCGTTGCCTGGTGTACAACGAGGTGAGGCGCGCGTATGAGCTCGCGGCGCGAGGTGTGGAGCGAGCGTGTTTCCGATTTTTGAAGCCTATTTTGTCTCCTATTTGGCTTTGGACTTGGTTATTTCGTTTGGATCTTTTCCCTACACATATAAATAGTCATTAAACATTATTTTTATGGGAGTTTTGCGACCGGAGGCAAGAACATCACGTGGAACAACTTTCGGAGGAGAAAATCATAGAGTTCTTCATTCCTTTATCTTTTCAATGTAATTTGTTTATGCAAAATACTTGAATGATTATGAGTCTCTAAGCACTCTAGTTCTAGGGTTGTGGTTGACGTGATTATTAACGTTTATTAATTACATCGTCGTTAATTCGGATTATCATCTTGTGGTTGTTTCTTTAATTCTAGTTTTCACTTGTGAATTGTTGTAGCTACAAATTCACCCTACTATCTATGCTATGTTTGGGAAAGCCGTGTTTAGATTAGAGTAGAATTAAAGAGAGCTTGTTTCTGAACCCGTGGCTCGGGGTATGATTTCGCGGTTAGGATAGGAAAATACTTAAGAGTCTTTCTTAATTGAATACCATATTATATTCGTTCATGATAGACTCAATACCATAGTAATATAGGATTGATATATTATGAACAGGCGAGTAGTATTGTGGGAACATGCTATTCATATAAACAATCTGGTTAATTAGCAACCATCGATAAGCTGGATTAACGAGTGCGATTATTAAACTTAATAGGATTGATAAACCGACCACAACTCTGGAATTTTCATCTCCTCTGAAGTAAAATATCATCATACACATTTGCATTAGTGATAAATGAGTTGTTATTTGTCTAATTTCAGCAATAGTATATTAATAGAAAAATATCACTCTTAAATATCTTGGACAATTAATTGATTTTAGTTTGCTTAGTTGACAATTGATCTAAGTCTCTGTGAGTTCGACATTCGACTTTCGAATCACTTTATTATTTGACGATCACTTATAGTTGTGTGTACTTGAGGAACCAACAAAATTTTGGGTTTGTCGTTTGTGAATCGGCATCTTATTTCCTCTTTCATTGGTCTTAACGGAGGTAGAAGTAATTAGTATTGTGAAACAGGTGTCTTTTTCAAGTAATAATTGATTATTGTATTAAAATGAGAGGAATAAATCTTTAAAAAAAAGAGATAATAGATAAATACATTTCTTGATTTATGAGAGGTGCCAACTCACCTTTTCAAGGCCCTCAATTTTATATATATATAGAGAGAGAGATTGTTGCACCATCCTATTTAACATCTACACCGTACGTAGTTGCCCTTGTTTGGAAAGAAATCTTGATAAACACCATCAGCTCTTCTTAGTTACACAAGAGAAGGGAAAAACAAAAGGAAAACAGAGATTAGAACACTTTACCAATCTCATCACAACAATAGTACTCCATTTAGTGAAAGACGACATCGTATGGCACAAGAAATAAAATGGTAATTTCATTAAAAATAAACTTGAATGACCCTGCTCTTTTACATGTCAAGTAGAGCATTTATTTCTCAAAATCCATCTCCAAATTAATTTACAGTAAGCGACGTCACTAAATATTTGTCATATGAATTGTTTCAATTTCAACTTTCAGGGCACTTTCCTGGACCCACGCATAGTGATAGTTTAGTGCGCGCATAGCGGTAGTTTAGTGCGCGAGGCTGCCCTTTCAGGGACATTTGAGCAAGCCGCCGTGAGTGGTCATGTCTGTTTACCCTAAAATCTGAGTAACAATTAAACTTATAATGAGGTCTTAAAGATATGTGATTTAGTCCAATACCAATTAATAAAAAAGAAGATAAATATTTGAATTAAGTGAACAAGATAGATCAAACCCAACGTATCAGCAGGCCTCGACCTCGAGCCAAGATAGCCTCGAGAAGGATTTGGATGAACAGTAGAATAAAGTAAAGAGAATATTATAAAGCTAAAGAACAATTCTGATGAGAGATGATCACAAAAGTAAGAGTGTATATTCTTTGCCAATGATTGATGATGTTTACAAATGAATGGGCTCCCTTTTATATAATAGGGGAGTCCCAAATAAGGTACATTCCTATTTCTAGAAAGGAATCTAATTTTTACAGCTGTCTAACCACCTTGTATGAATTCGTACAAATCTATTTCGGGATTTACGCCTTGATCTTTGTGCCATTGCGGGAATCTCGCCCATTCTGGTATAAACCCGTAACGACATTATCTCGAGTTAGGTCACACTCAAACCTAGTATCGTGTGCTTCGTTCTTCGATCCTTGCACTCCATCATCAGGTTTGAGCTCGGCCTACTGATCTCGCTTGACCTAGTTCAAACTCGAACTCGGAGTGGCTCCTCGACCTCACGAAATCGGGCTCAGCTGATTTCGACCGTATACAGATAGTCCTCGCGTTTCTTAGAATAAAATGATAAGAAATGATTTTGAGTCTCGAATTTCTGATCCCAGATAATACATCATCCTCGTGACGTAAGCGTTCGAAATGACTTAAAACGTCATGTTGGTACGTTTCCCCAAAACATTAAAAGCGCGTCAGTGTTTGTCGACCACTAGCGCCAAACGGTCCCCGATTTCCTATAAATACTTGGTTACTCGCCTCATTAAGGACTTTTGCTTCCATTTACAAATCCTCTAACCTATTCTTCTTTCTATCTTCTCTCTTTCCGCTGCCAGTTATTCCGTCGTTTCAACGGTAAAAGCTGTCAAATCTTATTTCCTTCTGCTTCTCTCAACCAGAATCAATGGCTAAAACCTTTAAAATTGTTCCTCAAAAAGAGGGAACTTCCTCTTCTTCCTCTCGTCCGGCCGGCGGTAAGGCGTCGGCCCTTCACGAGATCGTTCCTGGTGGCTGTACTCTAAATAAATACTTTATGGTCGAAAATCCTCCCGATGTTCCTGGCCGATGTGAGCACGCTTCGAGGTACATCTGTTCGATTACGGAGAAACACCTCGGAGCTGTGAGAAAGGACTATGGATGGGGGGATGGGGTCGTGTTACAGATCCCCACCCGTGAAGAGGACATTACTACCCACACGGAGGGGTTTTTAAGTGTGTAAACTTACCCCTTCACGTTGGGCCCCCTCGATCCAATCGTGATCGACTTTTGAAAGAGGTACCAAGTTACCCTCGGCCAAATCCACCCGTCTTTCTGGCAGATAGTGATAATGCTTTGATACTTCACCAGCAAGGCCGAGGGGCTCGAGTTGACCCTCAGCCACCTCATCAATTTATACCGGCCTCAATGTTTTCGAGGGTTGATCAAGCTCCAACGTCGGTCGACCAAATATTTCTTTTCCAGTAACGATAGGGACAAATATAGAGGCTAGATGAGCCGGTTCACTCGAGTGAGGACCATCGATATTATCCCCGAGGAGCAACTGTTGTTCCCCGAGAAGTGAAACTTCGACCGTAAGTGGAGCTCGTTCCCTCAGTGACTTTCTGCACTTTCACTATACCTTGAATAATGTTGTTTCCTTTATTTGTAGCGGTACCTTGGATGCCTCATGCGATCCCCTATCTCAAGGACTGGGTCCGGAAGCTAGCCGCTACCTCTTCGTATGACAAACACAAGTGGCGTGACTTGTCGAAGGGCAAGTGGGAAGCAAAACACCATGGTAAAATCTTCGATACTTCCTTCTCTATTGAAGAGTCTTCCTTCCTCAAACTTGATTTTCATCTGTGCAGACATTGGTGACTTTTCTGAGATGAGTCCGGCCCCTCCCGGGGAGAAGATGGAGTCCTCGATTCCAAAGACAAAAAAGGACAATAAAAGGAAAAGGGTTTCGAAGCCCGAAGATCCTCAAGATAAAGCGGGGCCTGCTTGGAGGCGCAAGAAGAACGTCATCCACGTGGACATAGACTCAGTCCACCAGTTCACGGATGATGAGACTGATGAGGTCAAAGATTTGGCTCTGGTGACCCGAATCAGAAAACCAATCGAGGCCGCCAAACCCACCGAAACCGAGGTCGTTCGTTGTGATGAAGGGACCTTAAAGGAAAATAAGGGCATAGACCCCGAGTTTCCTGACGTCGTGGTTGTTCCTCAACCTTCAGCAAGTACGCCAAAAGGGGCAAGTTCTGAAGCCCCTATGATCGAGCAGAGCGCCTCGGGGGATCTCCCCGAGGCCATGACAACAGGTCACTCCCCTTCGTTCCCGACTTACTCCGAGGATGCCATTATAGATGCTCGAGCCTTGAAAACGCCTGAGTTAGGTGGAGCCCCTAGTGAGGATGATCCTTTTCAGGGTTGTTTCATTGGGGTCGATGATGCTGATCTTATCGATGCGTCCTCGACCTTCAAAGATGCCCAACGTCTCTTCTCTAAGGTAAGCCTCAACTCTTAATGTTGTTATTTCCTCAATGTTGCAGTTTCCTTCCTTTCTTTGACTGATCATTCCTTTTATTTTGTAGGCTTTTACCAAGTTCAAGGTCGAGTTGAGCCAATGTGAGGCCGAGCTGAACAAATCTTTGGGTGAAGGAAAGCCCTGAGACTCCTTTGTGATAAAAATGAGGAGGAGCTCAAAGACATTCGAGCGGAGTTAACTAGGGTTCGAGAATACGAGGTCGAGCTGGACAAGCAGGTAACTGACATTTTGAAAGAGTATGTCCTTCTCCTCCCAACTGTGGAAGCTAATACTTCAATGTCTCAACTGTAGCAGAAGGTGGAGATGGGGGCAGCTTCGAGGCGAGGTTGTCTGGGTCAATGCCGAGTGCGACCAATGGAAAGATAATACGGACCTCCTTGCTGTGGGGAATGAGGCTTCATTGACCGAACTAGCAGCTGCTGAGACTCAACTTTGGAATGCCAAAGAGAGTAGTTAAGCCTAGGCTGAAAAGATTGTTGTGCTCGAGGCTAAACTTGCCAAGGCCGAAGCCAAAGTTTCTAAAGCCAGGGTCGAGGCTAAGAAGACTCAGATTACGACTGATAAAAAAATTGTCGTATATTTGAGGGACACCAAAGCTGCTCAAATGGAGCTGAGAGAAGCTGTTGATCGAGAAAAGCGAAGCAACGACTACGCCAGGTGCCGATCTTGGAGGGAGACTCTCTAGAATATTCATGCTAGGGGCTTCGATCTTACTGAGGAGATAGCCCAAGCAAAGGAGGAAGAAGTCGATGCCTGATTCCTTGTCTCTTCCTCCGATGATGATGATGTCGAAGGCGGCCAAGACGGGCCCAGAGATGAAGAGGGGACCAAAGAAGAGACCACTCCCGATGAAGAGGCTGCCCCGAGAGAGAAGCGGTTCCAGGAGGAGAAGTTGCCCCCCAAGAGGGGATGCTCCCTTGGTGTAGATAGGAATTTTCTTTCTTTTTATAATTTCTCTTCTGTTGAACTGTTGTACATATCACCTTTTGAATATATAAGAAGAAATTTCCCTGAATGTTGCCTTAGTTTTTTTTCCTTTACAATTTCTTGCACTAGTCTCATCCTTCGAACGATGTATTCAAGATTCTATCCCGGATGGTCCCTTTGAAGTTGCCGAGATTGGATTCGAATAAGATTCGAACCTTCGGGATATATACCCTTAGGGTCGAATGATGGCAGGTCTTCGAGCCATAGTCAAAAGTGTTTGTTTAGGCTCGGGGTGATCGGACCCTTGGGTTCGGATGGGGTGAAATCTCGAACCCTTAGTGTGTCAGCCGTTAGGCTCTTTTATATCGGCCCTTAGGCTCTTTAAGTCGGGCCAGTTTGGCCTCTAAAACGGCTATAGTTTTTCCCTTTTTGGCAAAAAGACTTAGTGAAAATTTCTCATGCCTTAGCATATTTGTTTTATACCCATTGGGTTCTTCGAGGGTTCGGCGATCGGAACCCAGATTTTTCTTAGGTCGTTTGTGTTGAGATGATTTAACATCTCGAAGGCTGATGTTATCGAAGCCTTTAAATTATTGGGGGGTTGACTTTATCGAAGCCCTTTTTTACTTGCTTTGCCGAGGGTAGCCTTATTTAACCGGTTTTTCAAAGTATTTGAAAGCCTTTAGTTTATGGCGGAAGTCGGAGGTCTCCGAGCCGCATTATTTCGGTCGTAGACTTTTCATATGACAGTAGTCTTTAATATGGTCGTAGCCTTCTGGCATGTCTTTTGGACTTGTTTCCCGATAGCATTTCGAACTTGTTTGAAATGTTAGTCCCCGAGTGTGATGGCCTTGGACTTTACATCGAGGGATGCCTCTTTGATGTCTTATGAGTTCGAGTTCGAATAACTTGAATGCATTGACTGTTGATGACAGTCCCCAAGTATGGAGCTCGTTTTTGGCTCTTGTGCCTTTTCTCATATATAATTACAAGTATGGATCATGTATAGTAGCGAATTTCTTCCAGACACAAAGTGTTAATATAGAAAGGATGCTTCTTTAAATAACTCATACATGCGTACATGCGTACATGCTTTGTCGTCGGGGCTCAGTTATTCTATATGGTCATAGTTTCTTTGACTGTTTGGCCCATTACAAAGTTTTTCTATCGAGGCCCTCTTATACGTAACGTATTTTCCTCGATATGCTAGTCCCCGAGGGTGATGCCCCAAGTATTCGAGGTGTATTGAAAAGAAGCCTTGGATACTGTTGAATTCTCCTTAGGTAGCACATAGTTGCTGCCTCGTTAAAAACCTTACCGGAAAAACCGATTTGGGATAAAACCCGATCTAAGGGAAAAAGAGTGAAACACATGCTTTAAAACCTAATCTCTTCGCGTAAAAGGGGTATGTCGACGTCTTCAATCGAACACCTACAATGGGTTAGTTTCGAATACAAATGTAAAAAGGAGAAGATCATACCTTAGCAATAATACCGTTTGAGCAGTGATACATTCCAATTGTTTGGAAATTGTTCGCCTTCCATTGTTCTAAGTTTGTAGGATCATTTTCCTCCTTCCCAGTTTGGGCCTAGTTTCCCTTCATTCGGGTCTCGAGTATTGAGGGTGACTTTCCTTAGAACTAATTCCCGGACTTCGAAGTGACGAAGGTTGGCCCTCCTATTATAATACCTCTCGATCCTTTGCTTTTGTGCGGCCATTCGAACAAGTGCATCTTATCATTTTTCATCCAGTAGTTCGAGGCTAGTATTCATAGCCTCGTGATTTGATTCCTCGGTTGCATAATAAAACCTGACGCTAGGTTCCTCGACCTCGGCTGGAGTTAACACTTCGGAACCATACAACAAAGAAAATGGGGTTGCTCCCGTGCTGAACTTTGATGTCGTTCGAGATGCCCAAAGGACCTCGGGTATAACCTCTCTCCATTTCGCTTTAGCGTCACTCGACCTTTTCTTCAAGTTTTGAATAATAGTCTTGTTAGTGGACTCGGTCTAGATGTTTGCACTTGGGTGATATGGCGTCGATAAGATCCTCTTTATTTTGTGATCTTCGAGGAACTTTTTTACCTTGTTGCCGATGAATTGCTTCCCTTTATCGCATACGATTTCAGCGGGTATCCCGAACAGACACACGATTTGATCCCATATGAAGTCTATGACTTCTTTTTATCTTACTTTCTCGAAGGCCTGTGCTTCCACCCATTTGTAAAAGTAGTCAGTCATAAACAAAATGAATTTTGCTTTACCTGGTGCTATTGGCAGGGGGCTGACGATGTCCATCCCCCATTTCATGAATGGCCACGGGGATAGGACTGAATGGAGTTGTTCACCGGGCTGATGGATCATTGGTGCAAACCTTTGGCATTTGTCACATTTTTGAACAAACTCCTTAGTATCGTTCTCCATGCTATCCCAGTAATACCCAGCTCTAATACTTTTGTGAATCAAAGAGTCAGCGTCGGAGTGTTCCCACAAGTTCCTTCGTGTATTTCTCATAAAACATAATTGGTGTCCCCCGGTCCTAAGCATACGGCCAATGGTCCATTGAAGGTCCTCTTGTACCACGTTTCGTTCTCATCTAAAGTGAATCGGGCTGCTTTAGCTCGTAGGGCTCTCGACTCTTTGGGGTCCAAAGGGATCTTTTCGTGCTTCAAGTACTCAACATATTTATTCCTCCAATCCCAAGTCAAACTTGTAGAGTTTATCTCAACATGACCTTCCTCGACCACATACCTCAACAACTGGACAACAGTCCCTGGGAAGCATCATCTTCTTCGACTGATGAACCCAAATTCGCAAGTGAACCTCACTTTTTTGCTCCTGAGGTATATGGTCCAACGTCCACTCCTTGAAGCGGTGCAATGTCACCTGTAACTTGTCTAAATATCTTTGTATCATATCATCTCGAACCTCAAAGCTTTTGTTCACTTGGTTCACCACCAACAGAGAGTCACATTTGGCCTCGATGACCTCTGCTCCCATGCTTTTGGCTAATTCGTGACCTGCAATCATAGCCTCGTACTCGGCCTCATTGTTAGTTAATCTATAAGTTTTGATCGATTGTCTAATAGTGCTACCCGCAGGTGGTCTCAAAACAATGCCGACCCCGGACCCTTTCACATCCGAGGCACCGTCTGTGAAGAGGGTCCATACACCTGATGATGTACCCGACTTTAGTAGAAGTTCCTTTTCTACTTCGGGTACCAGGGTAGGAGTAAAATCAGCCACGAAGTCTACTAGAATTTGAGACTTGATAGTCATTCGGGGTTGATATTCAATATCATACCCACCGAGTTCGATGGCCCATTTAGCCAATCGGCCCGATAACTTGGGCTTGTGCAAAACATTTCGAAGTGGATAAGTAGTTAACACACATATAGGGTGACACTGGAAATATGGCTTCAATTTTCTAGATGCACTTATTAATGCAAGTGCTAACTTCACTAAATGCGGATACCTGGTTTCAGCATCTCCTAAGGTTAGACTTGCATAATAAACAGGAAATTATGTACCTTTGTCTTCTCTAACTAGCACGCCACTTACCGCTATCTCGGACACAGCCAAGTATAGGTATAGTTTTTCATCCACCTTCGGAGTGTGAAGCAGAGGTGGGCTCGATAGGTACCGCTTTAATTCCTCTAACGCTTGCTGACATTCTGGAGTCCGTGCGAAATCATTCTTCTTTTTTAGCAAAGAGAAGAATGTGTGACTCCGATCTGACGACCTCGAGATAAATCGGCCCAGACCAGTTATCAACCCCGGTTAGCCGTTATACGACCTTCACATTGTCTGTTGATACCCAATTTTTTCCATATATATTTTTAAAATGCATATGTATTTTCAGAATAATGCATGAGCATCAATTAGTATTTTTCCATAATTTTCTGTAATTTTAAAGGATTTTAAATTAATTTATTCCACCATCTTATTATCTAAATAATTACTAATTGCATCATAAATGATTTTATAATAATTTTTATTGCTTTATTTATATTTATATTAAGCTTTAATTATTTTATGCATACTTATATTTACATCTTTAGGTTATAATTGCAATAACTTTGCAATAATAGCCCATGTGTGCATAAAAACTTTATTTTATACGAAAATGACCTTATATATTTTTATAATATCAAGTAATTATTTTAAATCATTTTCATGTGCAAATAGCATTTTTCATCATTTATCAATTATTTTTATAAATTATTTTATCAATTTAAGTGGATATTTAACATATAACCTCTTTTATTAATTTTTTCGGACCTTAGCCCAGTAACTACCCCAGCCCGATAACCCATTACCCATTACCTATTGCCCAATACCCAATTCGTATAACCCGCCCCAAGCTAAGAACCAATCCTGGTCGTTGACGTTAGAAGATCAACGGTCCAGAAACCCCTTTTCTTTTTTAATTACACCCCTAATCCTAGCCCTACCCCATTTTTCACAAACCCGCCGCTTATGTTTGTTTCTTGGTGCAGTTCTGTTTGCAACACTGTAATCTGAATCTGTTTTCTTCTGAAAGTTAAATTGTTTTCTAAAACTGTCCCCCTTACCCTCTATATACTGATTTTCAAACTTCTACTCTTAGTTATCTAGGTTCCTACCACCCCCAATGTGAGCACTGCCTAGGGTCCTTGAGACTCCTCCGAACTCTGACATATTGGGGCTGGTCTTCTAATCTTTTATGAACTATTTTTCTAAGTGAGGTTCTGGTGTGAGCATTGCTTGGGGTCTCTGAGGCCCTTGGGAACTTTGACACGTTAGAAACCTAATTTTATGTGCCATGGATGGATCCCATTATACTTAAGATATGCTTTGCTTGAAGGCCTGGTTTCCAGATTAATATTGGGCCTGCTAAGGCTCCCTATAGTGTAATGGATAGTATTATGTAATTCATTCATATTGGGATGTAATAATCTCTATAATAACAGACTTGGGGCTTATTAGTAAAATCAGGGGGTTTTGTTCCAAAACTCGGGTAGAAATCCTTATAATAGGTTTACTGTGTTGATTGTGTGAATGTTACTAATCATTTAAAAATTCTGCCTATAGGATGTTTTCTTGATTGTTTGTGATCATGCATATTAGAGACACTGCCTACAGGTCTTTTGGTAATTCTGCATTAGAATCCATGTTATTACGATCGACACATATTTCCAATCTCAATGTGCATTAGTGGGCATGTATATAGGGTCATATTCGTGTGAATTACTAAACTTGCCTTGCAATCTGTTTAAAGTTTCTGCCCACGTAGATTCCATGCCTATAGGAGATATAAAAAAATAGTTTTCTTCAATTTAGATACCATGTATATAGGAAATAAAAATCTGTTTCAACTTAGATACCACGCCTATAGGAATAAACAAATCAGTTTCAACACCTAGAGATCATGTATATAGGGTTTAAACCAATAGAAATCATGCCTATAGGGTAAATCAGTTGTAAGTTTAGAAATCATGCTTGTAATCAGTTTTAACACTTAGAAATCATGCCTACAGGAGTTAACTAATTCTACAAAATTAGAAAGCATGCCTATAGGATCTAAAGAGATAAAAACTTGTCTGTTAAAATTAGTAACTCGTTTATAAACTATGTTATAGGTTTATAGTTAACAGTTGTAGATACCATGCCTATAGGATTCTGTTCTGGTTATAACTTAGGCAAACCTGTAGGTTTATTAAGAATTCTGGGCCTAAAACTGTGATCTCTTGCTGCTTGAAATTTTCCAGAATTCAGAACTTAATCAAAATCAGTAGGCAAGCCAGTAGGTCCCAATGCTCGTTTTAACAAACTACTTCTTCACATTCTGTTTCTGCTCATCTAATCCTGCCTATAGGATCCTAAATTAATGAAATTTGATGATTGAACTGCGTGCATTTGTTGAATATTTGTGGAGGTTAACATGAATCTTTAGTTTCTCTTTCGTGATAGTCCTATTTAAATTTTGTTTGTCTCCTAGCTTTTTCTCATTTTAAGCAACCTAGCTCAGTCTAGAACCACCTTAAATAGAGGTCCTAAACACCTCCAGGACCATAGGTAAGTGATGGGTAGTGCATGCATAAGGCACGAGTTAGAAGCTATTATAACGCTTAGGTAATAACTAAAAGATAGCAATTGGGTAGTAAAAGAGATGATGACATGTGTGCTAATACTATGTGTAGCACCCCAACTTGGGGAAAGTTACCAAGTATTGCATGAAAATGATCCTCTAGGCTAAAAACCTTAGGACCCCTTTAACTCTTGTTTTAAAGTTTTAGTTGTCTAAATTGCTTTATTTTACTTTAAAGACTAATTCGCTTAATTAAGTTCGGCCGGGTCCCACCGTTGTGGACCTCGAGGGGTGCCTAACACCTTCCCCTCAAGGTAATTTCGAGCCCTTACCCGATCTCTGGTGATGCAAATTAGTTTCATGAGTTAACTGCTCTAGGTGCCCTAACGCACCTTAATCTGTGAGGTGGCGACTCTTCAAATTTCATATCCCATCCCAAAAGGAAGGGAGTTGTCTCAGAAATGTCGAAACCCAATTTTCGCGAGAAAAAGGGGGCGCGACAGCATGGCGACTCTGCTGGGGATAACTCTTAGGCTCCTACAATAACGAACCTGATTTTTGTGAATTAGTCTTTAAGCATGCTTTATCCTGTTAATACTTGCACACCCTTTCCCTTTTCCACTTTATGTGAATTTGTTTGCCTATTTTGTTTTTAAACATTTACGATTTCTCTTTCTTTTTTTATTACTCATTACTACAGAAACTAACTTGTATTTTTGATTTCTTTTTTTTTTAAATGCCTTTTCAATTATTAAATACCACATTTATTATCATTTTTTTAACGTGCAAATACGTGACAACGTGCTATTTTCTGTTGCATAAATCATTCTCGACATAATATTCCACTCGTGCGTAATCAATACCATAGCAATGCTTGATGAGTGTTTGCGCTATTCCTATATATCACCCCTTTGAATTCGGAAAGGCTTATTTGCGGTGGAACTAGTCGATTAGCGGTGCAGACGGTGGTTCAGTGCTTTTTCCCCTCAAGTTGTCTGCTTGAGGGTACCAGTCTAGACCTCTATAGAAACCTTACTCTAATTTATTGTACATACATTTTGGTCAAACCTAGACCGGGTTAATATGTTGTCCATATAATAACCCTTTAAGAAAAGCCTTGTCCAAAAGTCCACCAGGGTTTCCATAATCCCAACGGATGAAACCATGATCCGTGCATTAATTTGGAGAAATAAGTGCCAATATGCTAATCATTGATGTATAAGTAGTCGAATCTGGAGGGGGAAAGGGTCTAACCTTATTTGTTTTGCAGAAAATGAGGCACGAAGTTCCCACGTTCGGGATGGTCCAAAGAATACCACCATTATTGGTGGATTGGTGGGAGAACCTTCCGCCAAGCGACAAAGACCATGTGAAATGGGTCCTCGGAAACTTACCCTTTTTATTGGATATCCAACCAAATAATATGTTGATCGAAGCGGCCACTATGTTCTGGGATGGAGAAAGGTCTGTGTTCCGTTTTGGCAACATATAAATGAACCCTCTCTTGGAAAATATAGGGAGATTCACTGGATTACGTTGGGACAGTCCCTGTTTATTGGTGCCGGAAAACCGTACCGCTAGGGTCTTTTTTTAAAATGATGGGTTTGAAAAAGAACGACGATTTGGAGTGCCTAAAGGAGTCCTACATACCCTTTGACTACCTCTATGAACGATATGGTCATATAAAATCCTATCGTATCTTCCATGATGAATTCTCTATCACTTCCTTGGGTTGTATACACCGCAGGGTTTTTGTGTTCATCGTCTACTTCCTGGGTATGATAGTGTTTCCAAGAAAAGGAGACATGATTCACACTAGACTGGCCATGGTAACTAAAACCCTAATGGAAGGAATCGAGGGACAAACATATACTATCGTCCCTATGATTATAGCAGACATATATCGGGCTTTGGATCGCTACAAGAAGGGGTTCAAACGCTTCGAGGGTTGTAATCTGCTGCTATGGGTTTGGTTGCTAGAATACCTCTAGAGAGGTCGATACCGCCAAGAGTTTCCACGAAGGCCGTGAAATGATCACATAGCCTTCCATCACCCTAAGAGAATGACCTTCATCCCGGACAGGTGTGCTTAACCGGAGAATGCTACAAAATGGATGCAGTTTTTCGACAATTTGGCTAAGGACCAGGTTCAATGGATGTTCGAATGGTTCCCTACCAGTGAGTTCATTATCAGATCTAGGGACGCTCCACACTTGGTGTTAATCGGGTTAAGGGGAATATACCCTTATGTTCCCATCAGGGTTATGAGACAGGAAGACAGTAAGAAAGTCATACCACGAGTTTCTAAAATGAGTCATTACAAGGCATATTTTCAGGATGACGACATCCCGTACAAATGTGAAGCTCAACATATGTGGCACCTAAAGATTGTTGTAGAAAGGGACACCATCGAGCCAGACAGTTATCACGCAGAGCATGTACGTTTTTACCTATCATGGTTGGAAGACAGCATAGAGGGGATAGTTGAGCTGGGAATCGGTCAGGGAAACAAGGTCATAGACGAAGTTGCTGAGGCCCAAGTGAAATACAATAAACTGCGCAAAAGGGTTCATGAGTTCGAGGCTGAGCATCTGGAGCAACACAAGACTGATATGGAACTGATCAATAAATGGAGGGAAATGGCTATCAAGTCTAATGAAAAGCTGGAATATATGAAGCAGGGTCTGGTGGAGCTGGTGGAGAAGATGAGGAAGAGAGTCGCCGACTGCTAGAATGCTGAGGGAAGCGAAGGAGGACATCTAGCAAAGGTATACCTGTTGTTGGGCATGCATGACCTGAGGAACCTGATCGGTGAAGCCAAGAAGATCAAGCCTGGGGAAAGGCCTTTTGGGACCAAGTAGATTAGGTTTATCTGCTTTTTCAAATGTAATAAGGCCAAGTGCCACTAACGACTTACCTTTTTTAGCGTCGTTTTAGATTCATTTACTTTTACATTAAAGAAATGAGTCAATTATTGTCACTAAAGTTCTTCAAATCAACTTGTCTCTAGGCTTACCTCGGGCCCAACGAGGCTCCCAAATAAGGACGTGAATTTATATTCCCGCACTATGTGTTTAGATATTGCAAATACTCTTTTTTGGAACCCTTACTAACTTGGTTACCTTTTGTTTTCCTTTCCTTTTTGATTATTCCCATTCCCCAAGGTTGGTTCACGCATATTGGCATCATCAACTTATCATACCAGATCCAGAGGCCCTCTACATTCTCCTCATCCAAGTGTACCGAAAGGCAAAGGGAAAGATAAAATGGATGATATGAACAACATCAGAAAAAACAACACTGCATATGTTGAGAATGTGGAAACTTCCGATGGTCGGGGGACTCAGGCCCCAAATGATTTGGTTTTACGGCTTGAGCAGAAGATACTTTAACTACATGGTGAGCTTGATCTGGTCCGTAACTTGGCAAATCTCTCCCTCACATTGAATATCCCAGACACCCAGAACCCTGCACCACCTCAGAACACACCCAACAAACGCCCGCAAAATCCTCCCGCACCTCACTAGTATACAACCCCTCCTCAAAATCAGCATCTCCCTACTCAATACCCATAAACCACCTATCACACTCCACAGAACACAGTGCAACCTATCCCCGAACCCCAGAACTCCTCCAATGATCACCACTACACCCAAACTCTTGGAATTCACTAGAACAACCCTATATACGTAGAAACCTTACCTCACTTCACTCAACCAATCTCCTATACACCAGAATTTGCCGAGAAGGACCTGCTCATCAAGAACATGGCGGAGGAGCTCAAGAAACTAACAAGTCTATTTCAGGATGTTGAAGGAGGCAAAAGGATTGAAGATATGAATTACGAGGATTTTTTCATAAGTGGGATGTGGAACTGCCGGAGGGTTACAAACCATCCAAGTTCGAAATGTTTGATGGAACGGGCGACCCCAAGGTTCATTTGAGAACTTACTGCGACAAGCTCGTGGGGGTTGGAAAAGACGAAAGGATTCGCATGAATCTATTTATTAGAAGCCTTACTGGAGATGCCCTGTCTTGGTACATAAGCCAGAATCCCAAGAAATGGGCTAATTGGGTGAGTAGAGAGCGTCAGATTTCATGGACAGGTTCAGCTTCAACACACAGAATGCACCAGATGTTTTCTATATCTAGAACCTCAAGAAGAAGCCAACTGAGACATTCTGCATGTATGATACTCGGTGGAGGTCAGAAGCAGCGAAGGTCAGGCCGACGTTAGATGAGGAACAAATGAACAAGTTCTTTGTCAGGGCACAGGATCCGCAATATTACGAAAGGCTAATAGTTATTGAGAATCATAAGTTGTCCAATATCATCAAGATCGGAGAAAGGATCGAGGAAGGTATTAAAAGTGGAATTGTGACGAATTTTGAGGCACTGCAGGCCACGAACAAAGCACTACAATCAGGCGGCATATCAAAAAAGAAACAAGTGGGAACAGTAATGGTCGCTCAGGGTCCGAAAACTCCATTTGCATACCAAACACCTCCATCCATATACCAACCATCACCTCCCAGATATTCCCAACCTGCTACTGCCTACCATACCTATAATACCCAACCATCCTATTATCAGTCACCTCCAACTCGTCCAAACTACCAAAAAACCAGGCCTAATTTTGATTGCAAACCACCCATACAGTACACCGCCATTGCTGAACCCATAGACCAGTTGTACGAAAGGTTGAAAGTCATTGGATATGTCACCCCTAATCTCGCTGTGACAATGGAAAATTCATCTCAATGGGTCAATCCAAACAAGACCTATGCATATCATTTCGGCATGAAGGGACACACTATTGACGAGTGCCGCATCTTGAAAGACAAGATCCAAACACTGATTGATAATAAGGTCATACAAGAGAAGGAAGTTTCACCCAATGTCCCCAATAATCCCCTCCCAGATCAAAGGGGTGAAGGGGTCAATGTGATAGAAACTGATGAAGAGTGGGATCCCAAGGGATCAGCGGGGCTTATTCGAGAAGGTGATGATCCTAAAGCTTGAACCTATATGCTCTCTCATCTGTTGCTTTACTTCTGTTGAATCCATGCCTCTTATGTATTTCACTTAGCATGTCTACTTCTGTGTTTAACTCTGTATCTTTCCTGTTTATTTCTTTAATCAGCATGTCTATTTTTGTGTTTAAGCTTCAATCCTTTCCTATTTATTGCCTTAAACCAGCATGCTTACTTAGGCATTTAGACTCTTATCCTTCCTGTCCTTTGACATCAACTGGTATGACCACTTCTGTGCAATTAAATCCCTGTCATCTCTATGACTTGTTAGCATGACCACTCCTCCATTTAAGTTATATGTTCTTCATGTCTACTGCTTTAAGTCAGTATGATTACTTCTGTTATGTGATCTAGCTCTTTAAACTTTTGTGCTTACTGTCTGTTGCTTCTAGTTAGCATCACTAGAACTTATTGAGTGCTATGGAATTTGGCTGTCATAATATGTCAATTTGCTTGGTGCTGATCAGCATGCTTTTGTTTTTGATTGGTTTCATGTGTCCTTGGTTAAGGATTTCTATGTTCCTAACCTCTGCTACCCCTTATTTTGTGTAGTTGTTTGATCTCAGCATCCTATGTGCCCACCTAGTGTTAACTAATGAACTAAGCTAAATCTGGTCAATATGAATCTTTGCTTTGAAACTTTGTGACTATGTCTGATGTTTGTTTGCTGAAGCCTTTTTTTTCATAATGCTTCTAAACTGTTTTCATTTTTGAACTGTTTTCTTCAAATATTTCTACTCTCCAAAAACTACTTTTTCACTCCTACTCTTAGAATATCTAGGGCCCTGCGCCTCGCATGTGAGCACTGCCTTGGAGTCCATGAGACTCCTCCAAACTCTGACACACTGAGGTTGGCTCTTCCACACTGCACAAAAACTATTTTCTTTAAAGGATCCTTGGTGTGAGCATTACCCGGGGTCCCTGAGGCCCTTGGAAACTTTGATGCACCAAGATACTCTCTTGGACACTATGAGATATGGTATTTTGGATTTGGTTGAAGGCCTGGTCCTCCAGGTTTATTTTGGGCTTGTCCAGGCTCCCTATAGTATAGTATTATCTATTCTGTGATTCATTTATCGAACGGTCTGTAATAATAATTCTTGTAAACAGATATTGGGGATATTAGTAAAATGGGAGGGACTTTTATATATGTTTTGTGGGGAAATCGGGTAGAAATCATGCTCCTAGGATTGTTGTGATTATATATGCATTAGAAACCATACTTATAAGATTGTTTTGTGCACTAGAAAACATGTTTATAGGTGCATCATATCATTTGTCCTAAACTTCTGCTTTCTAAAGTTCTGTGTACTCATGTCTACTTAGAAATCTTTTCACTAGTTGTTATTAATTCTGCCTAAATCATTATCATTCTCTTATGTGCATTAGAAAACATGCTTTATGACTTTTATTGCACTCGCATAAATACCATGCCTAAATCGCATAAAATCATTAGGAGCCATGTCTATAAGAGTAGGTTTAAAAGCAGTCCCAACACCTAGATAACATGTTTATAGAGATGAATATATAAAACCAGTTCTGCATCGTTTATGATTATTTTTCAGCACCTAGACAGCACGCCTATATGACATAATGAACCAAACTGTCTGCTTAAAATTGTTTGTTGGTTTATTATAGCTCTGATTAGCCATTAGATATCATGTTTATAGGACATCTAGGATCCACGCTTAGGCAAGCCTGTAGGATAATTGAAATCTTACAAATTGTAAAACTATGCTTTGCTTAACTGTTTACGAACTGCTCAGATTCTGCAAGTCTTAAAATCAGTAGGCAAACTGATTAGGTCTCCACTGCCTTGCTTTAACACAATGCTGCATATATTCTATTTGTCATGCTCACCTATATATCCTGATTTAGGACTCTTAAAGTATCTGAAATACTTTTGTTTGAGACGTGCAATTGACTGCTTATTTGTGGAGGTAAATGTGAGCCCCCTTAATTGTTCCTTTACCTGACAGTCCTGCTTATTTTAATTGTCTCTTAGATTTTCTCCTTTTAATCACTTTAGGAGAGTCTAGAACTGCCTTAATTAGAGGTCCTAAACACCTATAAGAAAGGGACGGGTAATGCGCGCATAGAGTACATTTAATTAGAATCTCTTATATAACCGCCAAGGGGAGGGTAATTGGGTAGTAAAGGATATGATGCCCTGTGCACTAATGCTACGTGTAACCTCTCTAGTTGAGTAAGGTTTACCGAGTATTGCCCAGATGTGATCCTATAGGCTAATAAACCTAGGACCCATTTATTCCAATTTTTTTGTAATCCATATGTGTGCTTAAACTGCTTTACTTTCTTAATGACTAATTCACCAAAAATGAGTTTGGCCGGGACCCACCATTGTGTACCTCGAGGGGTGCCTAACACCTTTCCCTCAAGGTAATTTCAAGCCCTTATCCAATCTCTGGTAATGTAAATCGGTTTCATGATTTACTTGCATTAGTTTCCCTAACGCACCTTAAATCTGTTAGGTGGCGACTCTTCAATTTCCATACCCCTTTCCTAAAAGGAAACGAGTTCTCCCAAAGCATGTCGAAACCCGGACTCTGCGAAAGGGGAAAAAGGGGGTGCGACATCGTCGACCCTTAGGTTTTTCAGATCGGACCTGAGGCTCTTTAGATTGTTTGGTCGTAGCCTTTTAGTCCCCAAGTGAGGTAATTCGGTGTCTATATCGAGGGTATGCCTTTTTAGGGGTCTTACAAGTTCGAGTATATATATCCTTGATTTTAGTATCAGGATTATGCCTTTTTAAGGTCTTACAAATTTGGGCATGCCTTGTTGAGGTCTTACAGATTTGGTGTTGCCTCATTGAGGGCTTATGAATTTTGATGTTGCCTCATCGAGGGCTTACGAGCTCGAGGTTGCCTCATGGAGGGCTTACGAGTTGTTGCCTCATGAAGGGCTTATGAGATGTTACCTCAGGGAGAGCTTACGAGATGTTACCTCATGGAGGGATTACGAGATGTTGCCTCATAGAGGGCTTACGAGATGTTGCCTCATGGAGGGCTTATGAGTTGGTTGTCGATGACAGTCCCCGAGTGTTCGAGAGTTTTTGGCCCTGGGGCCGTTTCTGGTCAAAATAGTAAACTTCTTCGCAGCATAAAGCGTTTTGATGATAATATGTACTCCTTAAATTACTTGGTACAAGCATACATGTTTTCTCCATCGAAGGTTCGNCCCCCCCCCCCTCCCTCCCCTCCCCCCAGTATTTGAGGTTGATTAAAGAGAAGCCTTGAATACTTGATGAGTTCTCCTTAGGTAGCATATAGATGTTGCCTCGTTAAAAACCTCGTCGGCAAAATCCATTTGGGATAAAATCCGATCCAAGGGAAAAAGAGCGCAACGCATGCTTTAAAATCTAAGTTCTTCAAGCTGGAGGGTGCTTTGATTCCTCTCAATTGAACACATGCACATGAGTTAGTAGAAAACGTAAATAAGAAAGGAAGGGGTTGTACCTTAACTGTGGTAGCGCTCGAGCCTCGATATGTTTCAATTGCTCGTTTCGAGGATGCGCCACGGTCATTTATTCGTCCATTCGGGTGCAGCTGGGAATGTAGTTTGTGATTTCTACATAGTTGTTTGCTTGTCCTTTGGCTCCTTCGATGCAGAAGGCGTCGATGTTGGTGCCCCATCGTGCACTGCGAACATCTCTCTTGTTGCATGTTGCTCCCCGTATACTATTTTTAATCCATCCTCCGTTGGAAATTTCATCATTTGATGAAGGGTTGACGACACTGATTTCATACAGTGTATCCACGACCTCCTGAGTAAGGCATTGTACCTCATGTCACCTTCGATGACATGAAACTTGGTATCTTGGGTTGTACCTGCCACGTTGACCGGGAGGGTGATCTCTCATTTTGTTGTCTCGCTCGCCATGTTGAATCCATTGAGGACTCGAGAGGCGGGTACGATTTGGTCGAGCAGCCCGAGTTGTTCTACCACCCTCGACCTGATTATGTTGGCCGAGCTACCTGGATCCACGAGCACACGTTTAATTTGAAATTTATTCAAAAGAAAAGAAATTACCAATGCGTCGTTATGGGTCTGAGACAAGGTCTCGATATCTTCTTCACTGAATGTGAGAGTGTCCTCGAGTATGAAACTCCGATTTTGCTTTTCCCTGGTGATGGATATTCTCGTTCGCTTGACGACGGGTCCCTGCGGAGTGTCAATCCCTCCAATGATCATGTAGATGACGTGTTGTGGTTCTTCTGTTTCCTTTTTCCTGTTCGCCTCTCTTTCTCGAAATTGATTTTTAGCTTGGTTGCTAAGGAACTCTCGAAGGTGCCCTTTATTGATCAGTCAAGCTACCACTTCTCGGAGCTGTCTGCAATCGTCAGTCCTATGACCGTGAGTGCCGTGATATTCGCACACCAAGTTAGGTTTCCTTTGCGAAGGATCTGACAGTATGGGTTTTGGCCATCTGGTATCTTTGATTTTACCTATGGGTGGTACGATGTCTGAAACATCAATGCTGATGTTGTACTCAGACAACCAGGGTGCCTCCACCGGCCCTGTTTGCCTGTCAAACCCGGCTTTGTTCACGAGTCCCCGGGAATTCTAACCTCGATCCATCTTTCGATCATTACGAGGTATACTGCGCCTCGGGCGTTTCTTTGATCTTCGATGTACGGTTGGTACCTTTCCTTACTTGGCCTCGGTTCTCTTTTTGGAAACCTTGATTCCTTCGTTAAGAGCCTGATAGGATATACTGAGCCCGAGGGGGCTCCCAATTGGTCGTCCTCGACCCTGATCTTTGATTGATACTTGTTGTACAAATAACGGCAGGATATTCAACCAAGTTTTTCTTTAGCTGCTTCGAAGATATCGAGCTCCGTCCGTTCAAGCCCTAAGTGAAGGCCTGCACTGCCCAATCATCGAAGACTGGTGGTAATTCCATTCGCTCCATTTGAAAGCGAGATACAGATTCCCTTAGTATCTCGTTTTCTCTCTATTTGATTTTGAAGACGTCGGACTTCCTTGTAGCGACTTTGACGGCGCTGGCATGCTCCTTTATAAAAGAGTCTTCCAACATGGAAAATGAGTCTATTGTATTCGGGGGTAGGTTATGATACCACATCATGGACCCCTTTGACAGCGTTTCTCGAAATTTTTTCAACAAGACGGACTCAATCTCGTCATTTTTTAAGTTGTTCCCTTTCACAGCACAAGTATAGGCAGTAATATGCTCATTGGGTTCCTAAGTCTCATTGTACTTGGGGAGATCGGGCATCCTAAACTTCTTCGGGATGGGCTTCGAAGCCGCGCTTGATGGGAATGGCTTTTGCACGAACTTCTTTGCATCTACACCCTTCAGAATCGGGGGCGCGCCCGGGATATGATCGACCCTCGAGTATAGGTCTCCACTATTTTGTCGTTAGCTTCTATCCTCTTTTCGCCTGTTTCGATTCTCTTTGTGAGGTCTTCGAGCATCTTCATAATAGCGGAGTCGGTTGCTGATTCATCGTTGCTCGACCTTTCCGGCGCCTACTCGACTCGAAGAGCCGTTTCCGACGGTGTTGTGCTTGGGGTTTTTGATGGCTTTGTAGCTGAGCAATAGCCACTTGTTGTGCCTGTAACATTTCAAAAATGACATGAAGGCTAACTTCTCTTTCCTCCCGAGCTGGAGTTTTCTGTGCTTCATGTTGGTTTTTCCAGTGTGCACTTCCATCGGTATGAGAAATTATATCAACATGTTGGGCATTACGTGAGCCCACATCCATGGGGATCGGTGCTGGTGCCACCCCAGGGTTTCGCAGTGGTACACCGGCGCCTGAAACAGCTACACCATTCTCTCCATGATCCTCAGGACCATTGCTTTCGTGTGCATTCACTGAGTTAGACATTTTTTAGCCTGAAATCAAAGATTGTTGGACAAGAAAAAGTGTGAAGAATAACTTGTGTTTTTGGAAAACCAGCACTAAAACAATCACTATTATTTTTAGCCCCACGGTGGGCGCCAAATTGTTTACCTTGAAAATGGTAATGACAATTATATTTGATTATGTGGTTCTAAAAATATATGATTTATTGTTATATTATTTGTTAGGAAATAGATGCTAAGTGTGAGCTAGGAGAATAAGAGAAAAGTAGAGAAAATTAGTGTTATGCAAACCAAGTTGTTACTAAACGGGGTCTCGAGCTGGCCGAAGCAGGGCCTCGAGATCAAGCTATAAAGCTTAACAGAGGGCGGTCGATGAAGGAATAAAAGTACGGAGGGTCTCGAGGATAACCCTTTATGATCAATAATAAACAATAAATGAAGAATAATTAATGAACACAATAAATGAAAAGAAATAAATCTATAGAGCAAATGTTGAGTATGTTAAGAAGGCAGAGAATGTTCTTGTTGTATTCAGTATTCATGTGTCCAAAAAATGACAAGGATCCCCTTTATATAGGAGGGGGAATCCCAACATAGTATATGTGTAATTATTATAAAGAAATATAGCTGGTACAACTATTTAATGGCTTGGTTCGGACTTGTACTTTTCTTGCGGACTTGGTCAGCTCTTGCCACATGCCCTTGAAAATTTCCCACATTTCCACGATGGCCACCGATTTATACTGCATCGGGGTCGAGCATATGAGCCTTCGATACGATTCCTCGAGGGATACACCTCGGGCTCGAACAATGAGTTCCACTTCGGACTCCTCGAGGTCAGTCATGGGGTACCACAACGGTCCTAAAATCGGACTCCCCGATTTTGGCCGTACACACTAATGATGTTCTCAAGTGCCAGCTAGCTTGGATACAACCATATGTATTAGCTAGATCAAAGATCATGTCATCAAAGGCGGAGTCGAAATTTGAAGTTTATGGGTTTCGAATTTACTATCAAACTCATAGCTCGTTTACTTACTAGATCCGGAATTAAATAGTTATGTATATTTAATGATTTTCTACTATAAATATAAAGTCTAAATAAAAGTTATTGAGTTCGTTCAAACTCGTGCCTAGTATTCTAGATCCTCTCCTCCATGTCATGGAACAAGAGTCTAGGAGTAGATTCCTTAATTATAATTATTGTTTCAGTTCACACCCACACGCTGATGGGCTCGTAAACTAATATATTTACACGAGATAACAGTGTGTAGGTTTTTGCTATTTCAATTACGATGTTTGTCTTCTCAAGCAAGAGCATTTATGCCTTCGGACTCATGGGAACCTTAATTTTAAATTCAGTGAGTTAAACCAAAGTGAATCCACATTATGTTGCAAATGCACTTGTTGAATACATTATGACTTTTCTTTTATTATGATAGGTCATATCCGAGTCAGCTTACGTACATCTTGACTTAAAAAATATTTACTATTTTTCACTAATAAAGACATCAACCAACTTTTGCCTATCAATAGTTAGGCATATGTATTATAAACAATATGACTTGAGCTTCTAGGTCTATGATGAAGGCTAAGGTGGGGTAGCATCTTGTCTCATTGACAACAGGGATTAACAAGTTGCTATTAAATTTAAGAGTAGCCACCTCGTATTATTCCTTAAATATATATGGATATCATGGCATTGAGATACAATTTTCATCTGACTCTTTGACATGTGATTCCACAAGGATGTTTATTATTCATAATTAGTCAAATTAGTCATAATTGCAGTTGCAGTTAACTCATGTTAGGAACTTATAATTTGTGAAATAACACAGTGTGTAGTCTAGATGTTTCTTTGGATGCCCGTTATGAACTCTCAAGCAAACAGCATTAGTATTGCTCCTCTTTTCGGTAGCAGTTGAACTATCAACGTTTAAAAATACTGGGTATGTTGTTGTTGTATTTTATTTTTAAATGCTGATAGTGCAAGATTGTACAGAAGTACTTTCTCAACATTCTACCTAAAATGCAGATATATGCTTAAGCGATAACAGCAAGATCCTGAAATAACAACATAGCTAAAGAGGAAATTATATAGTAATTCTCTAATATGCATAATCCCAAAAAATGTTACAGGCATAGGCCTACTGAACTACATCCATCGCGATAGGGGAATAGAAATCTCTTAAGACGTCCTGAAAGATATCATCTCATCATCGTCTCTGAACTCCAAAACAAGCGTTTGTAGCCACCCTTTAGCTAATATCTTCCTCATCCTGAAAGCTGAGATTCAATGTTTGCAACTTGAAGCCTGAACCTTGTATGGTTTCAACCAAACTGGAAGAGACCCATGTAGCTTGTATTGTCGTTTGCTTTATTAACTGCATCAAATAACAAGTTATATCAACACCGAACCAAAGAATATATGACTAATTATGCCATGTTTCATCTCTTGGCTCTTCAAATGCCTTATTGAACTTCTGAATGTAATAACAGAGACATGTCTTTAAATGCTTCTTATGTTCTTTTCTAAGTGAAGATAAGACGTAATTTTTCTCCATGTTTAGATTATACAGGTGTTATTACATAATTCACATATATATTACTAACATGTTGTTGGCTAAAAATTAGACGTGAAGATCTCAGACACCCACAAATTCTTTACGGCTCTCCTCTCTGCAGTTGGATCCTAACTCTCATGCCAGCAAGGATACTTATATAAACTAAAGTCGGTAAGCTGAAATGAGGAACTCAGGTTCGAATTCTGATGGAAATAGATGGTAACTTTACCTTCCCACTTTTGTACGCTTGATCTATTTTGTCAATGAAATTCTTATACTTTTAGGGTTTTCTGTATGTATGCTAGGGGAAGTAGCAGCTTCAAAGGATATTTTTGACAGCGTTATGCATTCTACAGAAGATTTATAGTTCAAAATGTAACAAGTACTTTAAACACCCTTTTTTACTTTTAAAGAAGAAATGATTTTTTTTAATTAATTTAGTGCAGTGTCTCTAAGGTGCATTATGCTGCTCAGGATGTCAATTTTCTACAAAAATATTTCCTCTAACAGAATATACTACTATTAAACAGTAAATACAAGAGAAGCATTATAGATGTAAATCACCTCCACGCTTGCAATTCTCTCAACAACTTGAACTTTGAGATTTGTGATGCCTTTTATCTCCTGTACATATATGGACAGACAATGAAGGTCAAACCACAATTATTCTTAAGTTCTAAGTTATTATTAGCTAAAATATATTATTTTTCAGCTGAAAATTTCCTTCAGGCAATATCACTACAAATTTGAAATAAAGATGGAGAAACAGATATAGCTCTTCACCAAACACTCACAAAATCAATAGTTCATTACTGCAACTTCTGAACACCAAGAATCCGGTGATTATTTATACATGTACTTTGATTCTAGATTATAAAATTTCAGATATGCCTAGTTCCAAAAGAAAATAATTTAAACACCTAGAAAGCTCAGAACATTTTGCTTTCTCTAATTTGTCTCTTAAAGTTTAAGGACCTCATGTTGTTTATTTTCCACTACAATGTAATTGGGAGTCTTTGTGGTGTTCCACAAGTACCATTAAATTACATAAGGAAAAAAAAATACAAAGTCCCCTGAAACTTCAATTTAATTGTATTTCAAATGCAAAGACAACTGAAGTCTTTAAAAAAAGGCGGACAAATTGGCATGTACAACATAAAGATCTGAACTTTATATATCGTATTACCTCTAAAGCCTTAGTCACATTAGGAATAGCTACTTCATTCATTGTTCTTTTGTCTGTGATAAATATAAATTCAGTTATCATTCACAATAAAATTCACAACTAACAATTTGAAAGAAAGAAAAAAATGAAGCAAAACTAACACATCGAACGCTTGTCATTCTTCTAGACAGTATTAGACAATCAATCAAATAATTAATTAAACCTCAATCTCAAAACTAGTTGGAGTCGAGCTATATGAATCATTTGAAAGAAAAAAATGAAGCAAAACTAACACATCGAACGCTTGTCAATCTTCTGGTCAGTATTAGACGGTCAATCAAATAATTAATTAAACCTCAATCTGAAAACTAGTTGGAGTCTAGCTATATGAATCATTTATACGCATTCTTCTCTGGACCCACCTCATAACAATATGAACACGATTCATAGATATTACTTTTAAGCCTTCTTTTTTCCATTAACTCAAATAAGCATCACTTTCCTAACTATTGCTTGTCCATCAGCACCATAGTGTACAAAAATAGGAGCAAATCCTTACCAAGGCTAACAACACCCCACCTACCCACCCCCTTCAGAATATCAACAAACAGGTAAAGCAGATAATGACAAGCATTTGTGCATATTGATTCAAAAAAATATTAAAAGAAACTTACAAAATATGACGAAATTGGGGGAACGAGGAAATTGTCTAATTTGGCGTGTTTTTGCTGACCAGCAGCTGAAAATGAAGGAGATGCCACCACCTCCGTCTGAATGAAGGAAATAATCACGTGAATATCAAAGGTTTCACAGATCACATTTTCATAGTAGCAAAACTTTTTCACTATACTGACTCTATCTGATCAATGAAAGAATAATATGGATTGACTCGTTGATTCACTATACTGACTCTATCTGATCAATGAAAGAATAATATGGATTGACTCATTGACCATTAAGAGATTACCTGCATCCTCTTCTCCTGAAAATTCTTCCCAATAATTTTATCTTTGGAAGAGCCAGGTTGCTGCAAAAACATAAAAAGAAAAAAGATTACCATGCATGAAATGGTCCTTGATGTAAACCTGAAACTACACAAAAAATGTCAAAAAAATCAAGGCACAAAATGTAGGTTATCTATAGACTGCTGACATTGACAGAGACAGACATTTCACTAATTGATTGCCGAAACATCTGAACCTTTCAAGTTTAGTCCAACTGCAAAATGTAAAAGCAGTATTATGCGCATTCTGTAATACCAGTCTGGCCGAAAGACACAAAATGGGGGAAGAAGTTGACATGATGGCAATTGACCGAGTACTAACAAATCCACCAAGTGATTATACCTATCATTGGCATCAAATTCAGTCCCCAAGAATCTCATACTCAAAACTATTAGCAAAAGCTTCTATGACCTTAAGGTTAACTAAGTACAGTTCTGCATCTGACAGAAACCAGAATACCTCCACCCGACCCCACCCCAAAAAAATTACCAGAATCGGTCTTGAAGAAATATAATGTATGGCAGTAGCATTAACACCAAGAAGATGTAAACCAGAAAATAGGCAACTGTGAAATTTTCCATTTGAAATGCTTCCATGGACTACATAATTGGATAACACATTAGAAAAGAATCCTAACATCTTTTCCATAGTATCACCTCGGTTTGCTCTCTCATCAAGCGCAGCAATGAAACATATTTCTTCCCAGTTCTCCACCTTTAAATTTTTTACCTATTCATATAAATCTGATTCAATATTCACTTCCTTTCTCATGCATCTTAACCTAAAGTTATCCTGTGGTAAAAGTTTATTCAATCACATCATTTTTATTTGTCACCTCTTCGATAATCACCTCAAAAAAACCATTGCAGCATATATTAGTTACTATTTTATATTTTAATACCTACAAAAATACTCAGAATTTCTTTGACCAAAATGTGTCCAAAGAATATAGCGAGGGGTTCTTCCAGTTATGCTAGCTGAAAGATAAAATAAATTCTTCCAGTTATGCTCGTTCGCATATGATTGTAGATGATGGAGTGAAACTCTCCTCATACACAGCAGAAGGCCCATTTATTTGGAGCCTATAGGACAAATTAATCTCATGAATCCAAAACTATATCTGCAGCGCTAGGTAATAGTGTCATGAGAAGAATTGAAGCAAAAGATAATAGAGAATGCTTAAGAGCTACAAGAAGCATTTTCTCGTACTTCGACGATCAGATAAAAGTAAAGCCAATAGGAAAACGGGATGGAAATAAATGTTGTAAAGAGAGAAATAACAGTCGAATCCAGTGTATACAACTGTAGACAATGCGATGCAAAAAAGATACTACGACTAGGCAAAAAACATAGTACCAACTTGAGTGAATACAACATCTAAATAGATACCACTAGGTTGCTAGAAAAAAGCCACCAAATGGAGTGAATACAACATGTAAATCACTACCACTCGGTTTCCAGTAACATAGTTGAAAGATCAGAAGGAGAAGCAGTTCAGCCTGATAAAAAATTTTAAGATGAAAAATCATGCAGTCAGAGAAGGCCCGCGGTGCACTAAATGTGTCTATATCATGACAACAAAAGGAATGATACAAAACTTAAAAAGGAGGACAATTTTAGCACCTCCATTGGCCCAAATGTGACCCGACTATCATCAATTAGATGAGACAACTAAGTATACCGCTAGGTTAAACTCCTCAAGTGCAGAAGAGGGTACATGAGTCCTAAATTACGTGGGAAAAAACGTTCAATAACATTAAAATGATCAACTTTCTAACCCGAAAAGGACATGGGATGAGTATCCCAAAGAGATCATCTCGGACATCGCTGAAATCCATAGAATACATTGCATTCTTGAGTCCATGAGAGGCCAGATACTCTTCAGATTCCTTAGCCAGGCGGTACCCTTTTAAAACACTTATGGTTGGTTCACCAACCTGAAAGATCAGGAAAAAATAACAAAATATTTCAAATTTTGTCTTTAAATGTGAGTTGAGTCACCGAAATACCAATTAAGCGTTGAGTCATTACTTGTAAGAAGCTTTTCAGCTAGAGAGAGACAACTTTCACATTCTCAATTCTCAACTGGACCTACTAATTTTCATTGCACTTGAAACCAGATAATAGTTACTTCGAGTCCAGATGCATAATTAGGTTACATGCACATAATTCAGATCATATATCTACAAGACGCAGTTTGAGACCATCTTTGGGGTCATTCATCCTTCCCAAAATCCTAATAATTGAGGTAGTCGGTAACTTCACATTATTATAAGTTATTTCATGTCACATTCCACTTGAATTTCACCATCTGCATAAACGAAAGTTTTATCAGATTCCTCATATAGAGGAAAATGGAGATTTTTTTTCAAAATACAAAACAAGGGGCCTAAGAGAAAGACCCTTACTCTTGAGATACACAGCTAAATTTGCCTGGGCATCAGCTTCAGTATTGCCTTCCTGATAGATATGTTAAACAATTAAGTAAAAGTGCAAAACCCTCAGAAGGGGATGAAAGAATAGCTTTCAATGACTACAAGAAAGGAACGATTATGCAAACAGTGAATATGAATAAATAAATTATGAACTATATATCCATCACCGGAAAATAGAGCTATATTAGCATAAAGTTTTAGATTCAACGTGAAATAACTTCACGCAAGTGTAATTTTGAAGAAAAATCTTGATAAGTTGCTGATTTTTTTATAACGTTGTTGAGAGGGAAAGAGGAAATCTTTTTTCACGAATGAGGTTGCAGATCACGCGATTTATCAGGGGTGTAATTGTCATATTATTACAAATTTTTTATCAACTAGCTACTATATTAAAAATTTTTAAAAATAGGGTACATATTAAAAGGTGGCACAAATATAGGAGACGCTTCAAAACCCCTCCCTTTGAAGTTTCAAAATGTATTACATTTTAACTCTATGTCAGCTCCTTTCTAATTAGAAAAAATGTGAAAGGGACATGACACTTGATTCTTAGAATTCATAAATGACCATGATTCAAATTTAAATTATATACATGATTCGAGGTATACATATTGAAAAAAAATAAATGTTATATGAGTAGTGTTGTCTAACTTGTTTATATATATATATATATATATATATACTCTTCGAAAATATTCTTTAAAAAATAAGTAGTTTTTGACATTTCGGCCAAACGGATCGTAAGTTTTAGGAGGATTTTCCTTTGCTTATATCGTTTTCAGTTACAACACCAATTAAACAGAAAACAGATGTATACGATTTATAGGAACACAAATTCTTACTAATATATGTGGCACTGACATAAAAACTACGCTCAATCCCAAGCTAATAAAATATTACTCATATAAAATACATTATTAGATTCGATTTGGGTTTGTTTCTATAAATTCTGCCAAAATTCAAGAGTGTCGTCAGGTGCTACCGTGATAATAATAATGGACCATATGTGTCTAATTATATTTGCAAGATTAAAAGATATTTTGTGTTTAATCTAATAGAACAAGGATGAAAATTGAGTGAATCGAAAATTTGGTCAAAATCTATAAAAAAAAATTCTATAAAATATTTCATTCTAGATCATGTAACCTCATACTCCTGATCTATGGCAAAGACAAATATTATACTAGTGATCATGTAAAATTAGATACTAAAATTTTACCAATATTATATGTAATTAAAACATAGTCACTTTTTTCCCCCTTTGAATCACATTCTTGCATATTACCAATCTCTTGATTTTTACATAAAAATCAAATTCTACATAAAATCATATATATATATATATATATATATATATATATATATATATATATATATATATATATATATATATAATTTATTTATTTATTTTCTTTTGTACTTATTTTTCTTCCTGGAGTCGATAGTGTCAAAAAAATCTCGGTGACAAAGTTGAAAGGACTTGCATACACTAATTCGAAACGTTTAAAGTTAAATTATTTAGTTTGAAGCACCATTTTAATCAATCAAAGCATCGTAATAAATCAAATGAAAAAAGAAAATACACATTAACTATCTTTCCTATAAACCATCCAAATCAAACAAATTAAACGACATAAAAAATAAAGTAAACCACATAAACAATTAAACCAAGCTACTAAAAATTGCTGCCGTTATCAAACTAAAGAACCAAACCAAACCACTTGAACCAATACTAGCTGCAGCTGATTTTGTAGGAGCTGGTGCTGGTGAAGGCGACGACGTTTCGACAGATGTCTTATTGTGATTGGGAGATAACACAACAACAATTAATTTCTGGCCATTTTTTGCAATTATCAGCATGGCCACCTATGAAATAGAATGGAACTGATTTTGGAAACTTGAATTTGGAATGACCATTTTTGAAAGCATGAATTGGCTTGTTCTTTTTGCATTTGATGTAATCATCTTTTTGAACTATGAGAACTGAATCATGGCCTTTCTTGTACTTGAAAACTATAATGAGAAAAAAAAAATCAAGAAATCAACTCATTTAAACAAGAAAAATCTAAAAAGAATGAAATATAAATAAATGAAATTAACTATATGCTCTGATAGTGTAAAACATTATAAGATTATTTAAGAAATAACTACAATAATCAGAGGCAGATCCAAGATTTAAATTCTATGAGTTCAACTTGAAGATTTTTAGCATTGAACCCATTTTTTTCTGGGTTCATATTTACAATACTTATAATTTTAATGAATTTTTATATATAAATTTTTACTTCGCATCGAAAGTTATGAGTTCAGTTGAACTCATGGTTCGAACACTACATCTGCCTCTGACAATAATAATGTGCAAACAGAGTTAGGCTATAACCTAAAAAATAAGACAAGTTGCCCACGACATCAATATGTTAGAATAATGCATGGATACATGTAACACCTATACAAAAAACATATATGTATTTAGTAGCGGATGTAGCCTTAGTGTTAATATGATCTAACACGTAATATAAATGTGTGTGTGAAAAACAATAAAAAGTTTCAGAAAATACTGAATTCTGAACATATTCAGTACTAAAATTTTCAAATAACTAAAATCATGAATTCGCGTGCGTATGTATACCAATAGTATCATTGACTTGAAAGCGATTTAGTTCGGCCCATTGATTGTATGATTCAAAAGGCTTTAAATCCAACCATTTTTGCCACCGGCATGGACTGTATAAGCTTGAGATGAGCAGAAAATCAGAAATAAAAAGCTAATATATAAAGGATATTCCATGATTTCAGAAACCCAAAAAGAAGAGTGAAAGATTCGGAGAAATATGGTAAACAATTAGGAGAATTTCAAGGGTTTTATTAGGGCAAAATTTCTAGCAATATTTATAGAGATAGTGTATGAATTTACCGTTGGGTTATTTTGGGTGTATATGGAAAGTCTTAGCTGTGAATTTGTTACTATATGTTAAAACCTCATAATTTGGTGAGGTAGTGTTTAATGATGAATAAATTGTATTTTCCAGAAAAATATTTACATCTGGCCTTCTATTGGAGAAATAAAATGTCATTTCAAATTCGAAAATAACGTTTTTCTTAACGGTAAAAAATAAATAATTACACTATCAATATATTTTAACTTGTTGTAATATGTTGTTTTTCTTATTTTCTAAGTAATAGGACTAATTATTACGGACGGTCATCGATAGTTATTTTTAAGTTAGCTGATAAAATAAGATATATGTTATTTTTTTCGCCTCGATTTTTATTATTTTGCTATTGTTACTGTTTGTTGATACTAGTGGCAGAGCCACCTTATTAGAAAGGGTGTCAAATGACATCGCTTCGCAGAAAAAATACACTGTGTAGGTAGGTAAAAAAATAAATTATATGTATATATACTATGTATTGACTCCCTTTAATTTTCTGGTATATTTATTTTTATATATTTTGACATCCCTTAACGAAAATTCTGGCTCTGCCACTGGTTGATACTACTTTTTTTATTTTTTCTTGAGCCGAGGGGTATATTGAAAATAACCTCTCTATCTTCTCAAAGTTAAGGTAAGGTTTACCGACGCACTATATTCCTCATCAGTCATTTGTAGAATTACATTACGCTGCTTGTTGTTGTTATACTTGTATTGTAATTGTGTAAAAGTTGGAGCAACTCAGGGTGTGTTTGGTATGAAGGAAAATATTTTTCGGAAAATGTTTTCCATTTTTTCATGTTTGGTTGGTTTAAATGTTTTGGAAAATATTTTTCTTATTATCTCATTTTCCTCCAATTGGAGGAAAATGTTTTCCTTATCAAGAGAAGAGAAAATATTTTCCAAAACTCCTTCTCAATCTTCCCCACCCTATTCCATACCCTCACCACTCCACACCCCCACACCCACCCACCTAACCCCACACAATCCCTCTCTCCAAAAAGATTTTTTTTCCGTCACCACCCACCCTACTACCCCATCTTCCAACCCCACCCGCACAAAAAAAAGTCTTTTACTTTCTTTCTTTTTTTGTAATTTTCAAATTTCTGTATTTTTGCTTTTTTTCTACACGCCCACCCATCCCAATGCCCCANCCCATCCCAATGCCCCCCCCCCCCCCCCCCCCTCCCCCTCGGAATTTTTCTTTTTAATATATTTTCAGTTTTACTTTTTTCATCTTTCGGTTTACATGTTCGAAATTTTTCAAGTTTCAAAGTTATGAGTTCAGAGGTTTATGTGTTTCGAAGTTTAGGGGTTTAGAAATTATAAAGTTTACGGGTTCGAAATTTCGCGGTTCAGAAATTTATGAAATTTATGGGTTCGGAAGGTTGTTGGTTCGATTGCTTATGGCTTCATGTTTATTGTATCGAAATTATTTATGAATACTCTTGAGAAATATTTTCCTTAATTTACGTACCAAATACCGAAAAATGAATAAGATTACTACTTGTTTTCCAAGAAAATATTTTCTTGAAAAATATTTTCCGTTATACCAAACACCCTTGTTCTAAAAATAAGTAAACGACAAAACAAATTGTTATAATTACTCGGAAAAAAATGGTATGTATGTTGGCGACAATGTAATTTTAAATTCGAAAATAACGTGTTTCTTAACAGTATAAATATTTTAATCTCAATGTATTTTAACTTATTGTAACCTGTTACTTTTCTTATTTTCTAAGTAATAAATCTCACTTTTTATGAACGGTCATTTGTAGTTAGTTTTAAGTTAGCTGATAAAATAAAATATTTATATTATCTGATAAGGAAACAAAAGTAAATAAGGAATATTCTAGATTTGTATATTTCCTATGTTATT